>QRFJ01000557.1:210066-273594 GCA_006176705.1 Cocos nucifera
AAATCATGATTTTCGATCAGGTTCGTTCAGATCGGATCGGATCAATAGATATATTTCAAAAATTTTTCTCTTTGATCCTAATTAGATTTGAGATATTTTAGATCTAATTATTATTATTTTATAAATTAAAATAAAATTAGATAAATTAAATTAGATTTAATTTACCTTGATGTGGGTAATCCTATTACCCTGTTGATGATCCTGTATTGCAGCGGAAGGTTCTGGATCTAGCCACGCAAGCGCCTGGCCTCTACCAGTATCCACTCAGGTTGGATCTAGAGATCCTCTTCTTCTCTATCACACCTCTCCAAAAATCAGATCTGGATCTGATCTGGAGGATCTTCAAAACTCTTTTTGAAGATCTGCAGTCGTCCTTTTGCAGCAGTGCGCAGCCTTCTTGCTTTCAGATCGCCTTTCCTTGATCTGAATCGCACCAACCAAGCTCCAAAACCCTTTTGGACGTGGAGAGGAGAGGGAGAAGAGGGTATTGGCATGGAGGAAGGAGGGGAAGAGGCAACCTTGGGGCGTGGGAATTGTCATTCAAAACATACTTTGAGTTGGGCGCAGGGTCTTATTTATAGACTAAGCGTGATCCAACTCCTCTTCTTCCCAACCAATCACAACTCTTTGTGAAATCAGATCTAAATCTGATTGGTGGAATAGAGTCCCTTGGATTCCTCCTTAGAGATTCCTAAGATCCTTAGAGGGTGCCTAAGACCAGTCAAACTTGGATTCTTAGGAGGAACTCTGATTGGAATCCAAAAGGGAGGTGGAGTCCTTGTCCAACAAGGACTCCTAGGCGCCTCCTACATTGGGCTCACGCCAAGGTGGCGTGCGCCCTCTCTCCTTGCCAGGTTCTAGGCAGGGGGACAGGCCCCCACCAGCTCTCCAATAGGTGCATGACATGTGGTCAAAAGTCAAAGTGTCAATGGTCAACATTTGACCAGTCAAAGGTAGACTTTTGACCAAAGTCAAAGAACAAGAAATGGCAGGTGTGACCAAAAATGGCAGGTAATGTCTTACAAAATAAGACAACCTTTTCTGAACTTGGACAACCTCCAGTCAGACCATATGAAGGCCTCTGATTGAGCACAAACTCCTTTGGCTCAGTCAGGACAACTTATTTGTGATAGTAAAAGAAGAACGTTAGGTTCAATCGAGTGCTAGCACGATTTCCTTGAACCTAATTGAATCTCATTCAGATCAATTGAACTAGATAGTTCAATTGATGATCACCAGATTCAAACCCTTATTTTTGTGTGACCCAGTTAGGTTCAGTTCTGTATGGTAATGGGATATGTCATGATCTCTATCATCGACATCATCGAAACTCCTTTCGATGGATCAGAACTCTTCTGATTCGAACAGCTAGAATGATCGATCATCTAAATCATTCTAATTGCTCCCAAAATCCACCAGTGACACCTAGCAGTATATGGTGGCAACCCATCAGAGCTGAATGTGAACCTCTTGGTGCAGCTACCTGTGTGATTAAGTTCTTCTATCTTGAGCCCCGATCAGATTAGGGTTAAGGTGAAACTCGTCAAACCCTAGTCTTCTGTCATATGATGTAATCATTCGATTCGAGTCCAATGTGAAAATCTAAATAGAAACTCTTTCTATTATTTCACTCTACCATGGCCATGGACTTCTGGACTTGATTCTCATGATCATCATAGGGCTGCTCCTCTACCACCGAGGTAGATAGATTCCATCTTGATGCCAATCCAGTTCCTACAATGAACATGCTATAGCCAACATACACCTCAGGGTTCCATATGGCTAGGAGACCGAGTAATGGTGTAGTCAAACTATAACACCCTCAAGGTGAACTGCCGATGCACCTCAGGTCAAAGAACCAGACACACTACTGCAGCATCGAGTCAGTCATTGACGAGAAGGTAGACTCCCTAATGACTACTCGAGGTGGTCACGCTCAGTGCCCTCATTCTCTAACGAGTACCTGTACTCTCGCTCTGGTGTCTCCACACCGTAGACTCAAGACTCATCTACTAAAGAGAAGCGATTGTACACCAACCTTTGGATCAATCACCATCCTCGTGATGATCCTATGGTCGGGAGCATTTTATGAGTTAATAATGATTATTCATGTCTTAAATTTTCAACTCTTGAAAATATGAATTATCATTACCATTAACTCAAAGGATGTATCACAGACACTAAATACACATATGTGATAGAAAATAACCCATTTTATTGATTATAGTCAAAATTATAATTTTGCCCCTAGAAGTGTATTACAAGTGTTAGGCAATTCTGGCTTCTAAGGCACATATACCTAACAATCTCCCACTTATCCTAAATCCAATTCGCCAATTAAGTCCCATCTTCTCAAGGTGGGCTTCGATCCTCTGCTGGCCCAACGACTTTGGTGGGTCTGCCACATTATCTAGGACTCTCTTGCCTCGACATATATCCCTTCTCGAACAATCTCCCAATCTTGTCCTAAAGCCAATGAGGTGGTATTGCTAAAGTCTTGGATTTCTGAGTGAGACCTCGGCTCCTCTCAAGGTGGGCTTCGATGGCGCCATTGTTGTTGCTGCCAGTATAGAGGAATGGCATCTGATCTCTTGGCACCTCACTCCGATTTCTGCAGCAAACTTCTTGTAAGGTAATCCAGAATGCTTATCCTTCGCAGCTTCTGATGTGCTTGGAGTGAGACCTAGCAAGGGCTATTCTGCTTCCATGGTGGAATCTGCTATCACCATTTGATTGAAACTCTTCCAGCTGACAGCACCACCATTGCACAGAAACAGACTCCCAGATGTCGACTTTCGATCATCTATATCGGACATGAAATCTTCCATGAGTCTGTGTATCTGGACACTCCATTACCAAAGATCTCTCATATCCTTAGTTCTTCTCAAGACTTAAGGATACATTTCACAGAAGACATCCAGTCTTCACCTGGATTTGACTGATATCTGCTTGTGACACTCACAGCATGGGCTCCCTATCAGGTCGTGTACATAGCATGGCATACATGAGGCTCTTATTGCAGGAAGCATAATTTCAATCTTGCTCATACGTTCTATTTCCTCAGGTGTGCTACAGCATCTTCTTGGATAAGACATACCATGTCTGAAGGGTATTAATCCCTAGAGTTTTCCATACTAAACCTCTTTAGTACTTCTTCTATGTACATCTTCTGTGAAAGTCTAGCATCTTCTTGGTCTATCCCTATAGACCTTAATTCCTAGAATAAAGGATGCTTCGCCTAGGTCTTTCATGGAGAATTCCTTGGACAACCATAATTTGACTGTTGTCATCATGGGAACATCATTCCCAATAAGGAGGATGTCATCCACGTACAATACGAGGAAGACAACAGCGCTCCCACTGACCTTTTTGAAAATGCACCTAGGTCTTTCATTTTTGATGAAACCACTTTTGACTGATGTGGAGCTTCGAGATCCTTAAGTCACTGGACCTCCCACTGCAGCTTTCAAACCTTGTGATATATCACTGATAAACCTCTTCCCATCAAGATATCCATTTAAGAATGCCATTTTCACGTCCATTTGCCATATTTCATAATCGAAATAGGCTGCAACGGCAAGCAATGTGCGGATGGATTTTAGCATAGCCACTGGGGAAAAGGTATCCTGATAGTCAATGCCTTCGCGTTGACTATAACCTTTTGCCACTAGTCTAGCCTTGAATGTCTCCACATTCCCATCTGCACCAATCTTTCTCTTGAAGATCCATTTACACCCAATAGGTACTATACCTTCTGGTGGATCTACCAAGGTCCAGACTTGGTTTGAGTGCATCGAGTCAATTTCTGACTGCATTGCCTCTAAGCCATTTCTCGGAGTCGATATCTGATATCGCCTCATTGTAGGTTTTGGGATCATCACCATGAGCACCATTACCTACGAGGAACATTTCCTCTACTTCTTCTGAAATAATACCTAAGTATCTCTTCAGGGGGACGGGAAAACTCTTTCCGATCTACGAGGTGGAGGAGGTAGTGTTCTTATTGGCTCAACCTGATTTGGTTCCAATTGGTCCTTAGCTCATTGTACTTGTGAGACTTTCTCATCAAGCTTAATCTGCTTTCCAATGCCGCTATCTTGAATAAACTATTTTTCAAGAAAGATGGCATGTCGACTCACAATCACATTGTGGTCTTCTGGAATGTAGAAATAGTATCCTAATGACTCTTTAGGATATCCTATGAATCGAGCTCTAAAGGACCTAAACTCTAACTTGTCCGCTTGTTGTCTTTTGACATGAGCCGGACAACCCCAAATTCTGAGATGACTCAGACTTGGTTTCTTACCGTGCCATATCTCATACGGTGTGGTAGGAACGATTTTAGAGGGAACCCTATTCAGTAGATAGATTGAAGTTAACAATGAGTGTCCCCAAAGAAAATCAGGGAGGTCTGTGAAGCTCATCATGGATCGAACCATATCCAATAGAGTCCGATTTCTCCATTCTGAAATCCCGTTGAGTTGAGGTGTTCCTGGTGGAGTCCATTGAGAGACTATGCCATTTTTCTTAAGATAGTCTAGGAATTCCTGGCTAAGGTATTCACCTCCTCGATCTGATCGAAGAACCTTAATGGGTTTTCCAGTTTGTTTTTCTACTTCATGTCTGAATTCTTTGAACTTTTCAAAAGCTTCAGACTTGTGTCTCATAAGATACACATACCCATACCTAGACAGATCATCGGTAAAGGTAATGAAGTAGACAAAATTGCCTCTAGCCGGCACATCAAATGGGCCGCACACATCAGTATGTACTAGGGCAAGGAGATCTGTGGCCCTCTCCCCATGTCCAACAAAAGGGAGTTTAGTCATTTTGCCTTGAAGACAAGATTCACAAGTTGGATATGACTCAAAAGTCAATGGACTCAATAGCCCATTTTTCTCCAATTTGTTGATCCTATCTTCTGCTATATGACCTAATCTCAGGTGCCATAGATATCTATCATTTGGACTATCCCTAGGTCGTTTGGCATTCACGTTTTGCTCGATAGTTAAAAAACAGGTACATCAATATGTAACTGATAAAGACCATTAATAAGGAAACCATTTGCAATTTTATTTCTTTCATAAAGAATGTTACAATGGTCCTTAAAGAAGGTAATCACATAGCCTTCTTGTGCTAAGCATGAAACAGAAATCAAATTCCTGCTAGCTGCAGGCACATAATAACAGTCTTTCAAAACTAAGTCTAAACCAGATGGTAATCGAAGAGGGTATGTTCCACGGCTACTGCAGCAACTCTTGCTCCATTATCGATGCGTAGGATCATGTCTCCATCCCTCAACCTCCTGCTATCCTCAAGACCCTGCATGGAAGTGCACAGATGAGCACTAGAACCAGAGTCAAGCACCCAACTGGATGCAGAAGAAATCGTAAGGTTAGACTCAATAACGAGCATACCTCCAGAAGGACCTTCCTTCTTGTTCTTCAGGGTGGCCAGGTAAGTAGGGCAGTTCCGCTTCCAATGGCCGTCGCTGTTGCAATGGAAATACTTTCCTTTGACATCGGCCTTCTTCTTCGGCTCTGCCTTCTTCTTCTTTGATCCTTCCACCTTTTGCTTTTTCACAGACTTCTTTTTCTTTCCATAAGACTTTCTTTTGGAAGAAGTCCGTTCCATAGCAAGAACTGAGCCTTTAGAACCTTTCATAGAAAGCTCAGCGGTAACCAGCATATTCATTAATTCGGCCAAGGAATTTTGAAGTTTATGCATGTGGTAATTCATGATGAATTGCCCATATGCATCAGTCAAGGATTGCAGAATAATATCATTCTGCAGGTCCAAGTCCAACTTCACACCGAGCTTCTCAAGCTCTTCCATGTCCTTGATCATTGTCAGACAGTGATCTTGGACTGACTGTCCATCATGCATCTTAGCCTTAAAAAGTCATTTCGTGACTTGATACTTGGCTGCGCGACTCTGTTCACCAAACATCTCTTATAGGTGAGCCAACATTTGGCGGAGCAGTCCTTGATATCTTCATGTTGGTGCTGAAGCTCATCAAACATCGAGCCCAACATGTAGTATCTGGCCTTGTTATCTTCATCTGTTCCACTTTTTCAAGAGATGCTCTCTATTCAGTGGATGGACGAGCTGGTAAGGTGGGAGGGTCCTGGTCCAATACATGAGTTAACTTCTCAAAATTCCAAAATAATTTTGTAGTTCCTTGGAGCCAATCCTTTATAATTGGGTCCGGTCAGTCTATGTGGATGTCTAGGATACGTGCTAGTGGGTTGGACATAGACATTTTTCCTGTAGAGAGTCAAAGTTTCTAGTTAGATACTATAATTAAGACTTGACCAATTTATTTAGGAGTTTTATTTTTAAATAAATTAGCTTCCACTATTTTCTTGGATCTCCTATACTTTCCCTCTGTAGAGATGCAAAAATCTCCATGATTAATGATTTCTAGTGGATGGTGCGGTCCCACCAACTGACTCATCACCTCACCTAACAGTTATTGATGATGGGTTAGCCAATGAGTGAACAACTCTTGTTCAATGATTCTCTAATCATGGTGCACCCAAACTTGGTCTCTAATTCATGAATCTCACCATGCCCAAAATATTGATCTACTCCTTAGTTAAGTCAGACCCTCCATTTGCATAGATTGGATTTCTAATTGAGCCTCTCACCATATCCAAAATATTAAGCCCAATCCATCCTCCAGTCTATAGCATCCAATGCCTAATAGACATGGTTGCATCTTTTCGGTGCAACTGAACCACTATAACCAGCTGAGAACAATCAACTCCAAGAAGGGCCCGCACATCTACAATGGTGGAAGACCTTAGACTTAATATTTTCTTAGGGAGATTTGATTTAAGTCTCATTAAACTAGACTTGACATTGTCATAACCATTATAACTAACCTAGTGGCATGGGTTAGCTCGGATTATTGACCACCTTTAATCAAGATTGAGCCAACAAATATGGCCAGGTAAGTGAGACTGATGGAAGGGATATGCCATTAACTCAATACGAATGCATTCGAGTCGAGTGGCTCTCAATTAAAAATCAGTCGATCGTATCTACCAAACTTACCTTAGACACCAAATTATTGAGCCAGAACCAGTTGGGTTAGCCTACAATCTAGACTCTAACTATTAAGCCTAATTAGGTCTTAGCTTGATCGATCACTCACATGACTCGATCTTGACCCAGACTTAATCCTATTAGGCTGGTCAATTTAAGCACTCTTGATTCCATCTAACCAACTCTTGATTTGATTTGATCAACCGCTTAGACCTAATTGAGCTACCTAAGCCCAAACCCAATTTTATGAATATGTCTTAGATCTAAAATTCTAAATTTTAGACTTAATTTTAGATCTAACATATTTCATAATCTTAATTCTCAATTAAGTTTAGGGTTCACAAATAAAATATATAAATAAAATTCTAGGATTTCAGGATCTAGAATTTTGCAGAAAATAAGTTTTTGAGTTTCTGATTAAAGACGAATGCGCAGCACCCCTACATATCATAAGAACATCTCATCGAATAAGAGGAGAGGATATTTAAACCCTACTTTATTCTTATGATCTGACTACCAAGGAGAACACCTTAATCAGAAATATAAAAAACTATAAAACTAGTTAGATCTACATCATATATCTTATATAAAAAATTGATCTAACTATAAACATGTTTTGCATACATCTCATGTATCACATCATGCATGTTTTAAGATCTAAATTATCTCATAATTCATCTAAAAAATTAAATTTAAATTAATCTCATCAAAATAAATTCTATTCTAGATAATTATGTAGAAATATTCTACAACGAGTCTAAACATGCATTCATCATATCTCATATGAACCAAAAATTAAATAATTTTATTTTCTATTTTTTAGATCTTATTATAATATTTATAATATTAAAAAAATAGTAAATAAATTAATTTCAAATTATAACTTAATTAAATTAAATTATGATCATGCAAGACTATACATAAAATAATTCTATTCTACAACTAATCATGCATCTTATAGAACTTTGATCTAAATTATTTAATTTTAATTTTTTTAATTTTTGATCTAATCATATCTTATGTGATATTTGAAATTATCTAATTATTAGATTAAAAATAAATTTAAATTAGATCTAAATAATTTATAAAAATCTGGCTCTGATACCAATTGAAGGGAAAACCTAGTTTTCCGGGTCAGGTTCGTTTAGATCTAGATTGGATCAAGAGAGATATTTTAAAAATTGCTCTTTTAAATCTAAATTATATCTAAGGTATTTTAGATCTAAAAGAGATAAAATAAATTAAAATAGATTTAATTTTATACCTTATTATTGGATAATCAGATTATCCTATAATGATTCTACTGATTGCCTGAGATTCTAGATCTAGCCACACAAGTGCCTGACCTCTACCGGTATCCACTCAGACTAGATCTAGAGATTTTCTTCTTTTTTATTACTTCTCCAAATATTAGATCTAGATCTGATTTGGAGGATCTTTAAAACTCTTTTTGAAGATCGGGTATCATCTCTTGTAGCAATGCTGCCTTCTTCCTTTCTCGTCACCTTTCTCTTGCCTGGATCGCACCAAACTGGAGCCCAAATCCCCTTGGGCATGGAGAGGGGAGAGGGGACCTAAAGATGACATGGAGGAGGAGAAGGGTAGTCTTGTGGCATGGGCAAAGATCTAATCTCTCTGAAACTAGGCACAGATAGGATTTATATAGATCCTGCTGCGCCATGCAGTGCTACATCATCCCGGCCAATCACGTCGCTTCATACAGTCAAATCTAAATCTAATTGGTGGGATGACATTACCTAATCCAATCAGATAAGATCTCTTTTAAATCATCCATAGATGGTGCCTAAGATTGATCAAAGTTTAATCTTTCGCGCCACCTAGGTAGAAACCCCGAAGTAACTGGAGTCCCATTTGTATGGGACTCCAGGCACCTCTATCCATGGGTGCACGCCTTCCTAGGCATGCACCCTAGGTCCACCTACTTTTTAGCAGGTTGATTGGTCCAAAATTAATCTCCTATAGGTGCATGACACATGGGTAGATGTCTAAGTGTCAAAGGTCAACGTTTGACCAAAGTCAAAAGACAAGAATTAGCAGATGACGAAAAATGGTAGGTATTATCTCAAATTTATCTCATAAATTAAGACAATCCTTTTCTAACTTGGATAAATTCCAGTCAGACCAAATAAAGGTACCTAAGTGAGCATAAACATATTTGGCTCATTCGAGATGACTTAAAATAATAATTGGAGGAGAACATTAGGCTCAATCGTGTGCTAGCATGATTTTCTTGAACCTAATTAAATCTTATTCAAATCAATTAAACTGGGTTAGTCCAATTGATGATATCCAAATCCAAACCCTTATTTGTGTGATCCAGTTAGGTTCAGTTCCTTATGGTAATAAGATATGTCGCAATCTCTATCATCGACATCACCGAATCACCTTCTGATGGATCAGAACTTTTTTTATTTAGATAATTAGAATGATCGATCATCCAAATCATTCTAATTGCTTCCAAAATCCACCAGTGATATCTAGTAATATATGGTGGCAATCCATCAGAACTGAAAATGAATCTCTCGGTGTAGTTACATGTGTGATTAAGTTCTTCTATCTTGAGTCCCAATCAGATTAAGGTTAAGGTGAACTCATCAAACCCTAATTTCTATCATATGATTTAATCATTTGATTTAAGTCCAATGTGAAAATCTTAATAGAAACTCTTTCTATTATTTTACTCTACCATGGTCATGGGCTTATGGACTTGATTCTCATGATCATCATAGGACTGCTCCTCATCTACCGAGGTAGATAGATTCCCTCTTGGTGCGATCCAATTCCTACAATGAACATGCTATAGCCAACATACACCTCAGGATTTTGAATGGCTAGGAAATTGAGTCATGGTGTAGTCAAATTATAATACCCTCAAGGTGAACTGCCAATGCACCTCAGATCAAAGAACCAGACACACCACTGCAGCTTTGAGCCAGTCATCGACGAGATGGTAGACTTCCTTATGACTGCTCGAGGTGGTCATGCTCAGTGCCCTCGTTCTCTAACGAGTATCTATACTCTTACTCTAGTGTCTCTACACCGTAGACTCAAAACTCATCTACTATAAAGAAGTGATTATACATCAATCTTTCAGATCAATCACCATCCTCATGATGATCCTACGGTCGGGAGCATTTTATGAGTTAATAATGAAAATTCATGTCTTAAATTTTCAACTCTTAAAAATAAGAATTATCATTATCATTAACTCAAGGAATGTATTATAGACACTAAATACACATTAAGATAGAAAATAACCTAATTTATTATTTATAGTCAAAATTATAATTTTGCCCTTGGAAGTGTATAACAAGTGTTAGCCAATTCTGGCTTCTAGGGCACACATATCTAACAAGTTAGATGTTCTAACTTACTGATCAAAGCTTGAGGATGATGTCATAATTTGCACATGCATCCGACCTCTAGGAGTCATCCACACGAGCCTATGAACTCTGATCTGAAGTACGATGCAGAAAATCAGCACAGCATACTACTACCATGCTGATCCTTCTTCGACAGTCAATCCGATGCTCCATTCTTCAAAACTTAGACTCTCCAAAATATGAGAAGCAAGAGTAGAGGTTTTTGATCTAAGACTCTCTTAGGGAAAAACTCAAAAGAAGGAGGAAAAATGAAGAATAAAACAGCCCTGGAAGAAGACCCTCTTCTTCTTTTCTTTTCTCTCACCTAGACACCTAGTTTGGTGCCTATGGAAACCCCACGCCCAAGGACCCTCTTCCTCTAATTTTTGCATACCTAAAACCTATCTTAAAGATCTATGTTTCATGAAAATATCATGCCAAAATTCATTCAAAATTTATAGAAAAAGAAGAGTCCTTGTCTAGGTCAAAAACTAGACAAGGCAGGACTAGATTTGGCAAGTGGTTGGAGCACCCAACTCTTGGGTGCCCCTCCTCTAATTTTTTTGTGAATCCACCAAGGGAGGGTGCATAGAAAAGAGGTTTTTCATGTGGAATAAGAGAAGAATTAATAAAAGAGGGTGCGGCACTCAAGGGAAGGTGTTTGGGTCAACAAGGATTCTATCTCATAGAATCCTAAAGCAAAACTAACTCCCATTTTGACTTGGTCTTCCAACAAATTGCCTTATGAGAAAACAAGGGAGAGAGGGGCATGCGTGAACATCAGGGAGAGGAGATCTCATGCATAAAATAAAGAAAAATGGGCATGGGAGGCATGGGCTAAGGTGGCGCAAGGTTAGGGAGTCCTAGTGCCTATTTTGACTTGGTCAAACAAGGTCTTTTAACCAAATAAAATCAAAAGTAAACCAACTCAATTAAATAAGACCCTAATCTATTTAAATGCTTAATTAAATTAGATTAAATTATATTTAATTTTAATTTAATTTTTAATCAAATTAGAAAATTGGGTTGATCCGAATCCTAGTTAAATTAGGACTAATTCTTCCTCGCACTTGGCTTATCCATAAGTCAATTGGACTTGATTCAATCAAGATCAAACCAAATCTAATTAAATTATATTTAATTAGAATTAATCTCAACCCTCTGGCTTAATTAAATTAAGCTAATTAGCAATCTAATTGCTAATCGATCCTCCTGCAACACTTACACTAGGTTAAACACCAATCGTATTAATTGTTTAACACTAGAATGATTCTTAATCATTGATCAACCATCCGATCAGATCATGAGTTCTAATGTATATGACCTCATAGGTTCGAATCTAAGCTGATAGCATAGAAATAGATTTCTGTACCAATCGAAGTAACCATCTAGCAATGGTACCCAATGATCGGATAGGTCGAATGTGTAGAATAACATCCTTAGAACCCATATGGATATAGTTTCCATATAATTCATCCCCTTAACCAAAATGCTTATAGGATACCTTAGAGTTCAACTATCAACTTTGATCAGATTGTCCACATTGTATTTCAAAATACCAAATCCATCTGATGGATTACCCTGGCCAAAGTTTTGCTATATTGAAATATAGTGATACATTCTTCTCCAACTTTTGGAGTGGTCAATCCCATCTTGATTACACTCTGACTTCGTAAGTACTTGACTATGCCCAAAAGCCTTCCATTATTGAAGTAGAAATTTAGCTTATTCAGTACCAAAGCATAGTGAATTGCTTGTAGATCACGGAGATAATCTCAGGTCAAAGGGATACTTATACCTATATTCCCTCAGAGACATTTTCGACAGCAGAATGCTCTAGAGTTGGTCACGTTCAATGATGATGTACCTATACATCTCACCTATATGCCATACCAGTGTCTCCACACTTTTTGGTTAAGAGGACAACCAATCTATATGGCATACAGCGATCTATGCTCGATAGATGCTGTCGTCCTTATTAACAACCTATCATTTGGTCGTGAACAAATTTAAAGACTAATCAATAAATCCTCTCTTTATCGAAGCTAAATAGTCCTAAAAACTTCATCACAACAATGGAGTTCGTTAGAAGATGAATACTTGTGATGAAAAATGCCAAAAATATATTTTATTTATTAATGAATTAATTACAAATATAAAGTTGCTCAACCGTCAATAGGCTGATAATTGGCTTTGAGACACATTTTCCAACAATTTGCACTTTTTATTTCAAGTTCTCTTTGAATTTCAAATCTTTTTGATTACCTTAATATTCATTCTTCTAAATTTTAAAGTTTGATTCTTACATATCTCATATCCATATCTTTACTTAGATACTTCATAAGTTATTCCACTTTTTAAAGTTTGCTACCAATCATACTATTTTCCAAAGAACCTTTAGTTCTATTATTTGCATCATTGATCTTCAATCAAAATAGTAAATACTTATGATTCCAATCCTTCTTAGAAACAATTTCCATCCTTCGTAACAACATGCATGGCTATACTATTTTACACATTCATGAGTATTACCTTGAATTTTCAACATAAATTGGTGCTTAAATAAATTCAAATTAAAATACTGCTACTCATCAAATATACTTGTTTCATGCAATACTAATCTATACCTTTGTCGATTCCTCCTTTTCTCCTAACTTTAATTTTTTCAGAAGAAGATCCTATATCCGGAGGAAGTCCTTCTCTTAATCTTCTCATTTGGTGACTCAGGTTTGCACACTGATCAAGATACCTTCTACTCCTATCACTTGCTCTTTCATAATCCCCTGCTCCACATCTGGAGGACCCATTGATCCAAAGGTCTCATGAGGTTGCTGCCCCCTATTAATGGTTATCTCTACATATACTCTTACATACCTTTCTTCTCTTTTTTTTCACTCCATAAATTGGATCTGGAAGTCCCAACTCTTATAATTTTAGCTAAAATAATCTTTGGAGATATCTTAATTGCATTCATGATCTACAATTAATATTCCAAATTAATCACTACTATAGAACCATTCTTTACAACATAAATAATTTAGTAAACAATACTCACATTGTCAATGTCCACACTATCTTAAAATCTGAGTTCATCATATCTTCTTTTAACTTAAAAACTTTAGATTATAAACTTACAAATTCGAAAACTTTCAATATATCATAATCTTTAACATTTTCCATCTACTTCTCTTTTTATTACTATTCATTAAATCATACCAACACATACTTCACAAAGAATGTAATACTTAGTACAAGCAGGGAACATAAGAAGCACATACATCTCTTATTTCAAAAGTTATCAATATTGAAAATATACTTGCTCAATTCATGCTCATTAACCAAATACTCAATTATTCAAGATATAAAATTACTAACAATTCATAGTATCACCAAAGGTTGTATCTTAATTTCTAATAACCACCCAACTCTTTTTTAAGATATATCTCCCTTTAAGATTCAAAGAAATACTTATAAGCAAACTCCTATTCTTCAATACTACTTACTTTATAATCTCTAATAATCATAAACATTGCTTTGTTCATCTCTATTGATCATAACCTTTGCTAATTTCTACTGATTATAAATCTTTGACTCATCTCTACTAGTTATAAATCCTTACTCATCTCTATTGATCATTAAACTTTTGCTTATCTCTACTAAATACTAAACCTTTCTCACATCAACAATTAAATCTTGCTCATCCTAATAAACCATTAACCTTGGCTCTAATACCAAACATGTAACACCCTACCCCTAACTAACTATGGATGATGGTGCCACACCCGATCCTTATCTAAAGGTTAAGAAGATTTCTAAACCATAGCTAGGCTGAACTGTAACATCATTCAATAATCTACTTTCAATTAAGCTGATCAATCCTGTAAATCTGCATCACAAGTATTTTAATTTAAATCTTCTTAAGTTGCTAAACCAATATCTTAACTTAGCTCAACAATTCATATACTCAACTTTAGGGTTTCAAATTACAAAACCATACTTTATCCATATATTCTAATCATTAAACCATTCTTTTAATACACACCTTCTTAAAACACTTACACAAATACATATGATAGTTTCAAACTTGACTACAACTATAGAATATAATACAACCCATAACTTTCAACTGTCTCAATCTCTGCTATACATGATCTACTCTTCATATATGGTAACTATTGATACACAAGCTGATATCAAACCACTGAGCTTCATACAAATCACTCAGAAATGCAACATACTTAACAGTTTCTAATTTAACTATCTAAGCTATATATCCTAACTCAAAGTACATCCCTTTATCCTAATTAAAACATATAATTTCAACATAACAACCAACTCTTCTTCCCTAATACACATAATCAACCTCCTCTTTTAGTATAGCTACTAATACACATGCTGATACAAAACTCTGAGCCCAGCTACTTTGAAACTGCAATTAGAAAGAGTGAGAGGTGAGACTTGGGAAGTCTTAGTGAGTGAATAAACAATCTAACAATAGAAAATAAGAAGATATAGCTCTAATATTTATTATCACAATATATGACTTAAAATGCTGAAATACTTTCAAATATGAGTAAACTAGACAAGAACAAGTCCACAAATACTTCATTTCACTGAAAGAAAGCTTTGCTGAGCTAAAACCAATTTATTAATCTAATAGAATCTGCTGAAGAAAAAAAAATCCATTGAGCTTTGATAAACTAATTTTTCTTTTCTAAATAATGTTGTTGGCTATGGCTGACTATCTCCAGCGCATCCCTACCATGGGTAGTCAGCACATAGTATGAATATGAATGCTACTGAAATAAAGCCCCATTAGGCATTCTGATACACTGCCAAGCCCCACCGAGCATTCTGATATACTGCCAAGCTATGCTGATCATTCTGACTTACTACTGAATCATGTTGAACCTAATCGCAAGGTGGTGCCCGCTACTACATGTTGTATGACATGCTATACTATGCATTCTTTCAAAAGTTGTCACTAAAGAAACTTTCAAATGTTGATAAGCTGATTTAAATGCATTCCAAACAATATATAAGCTAGGTATTAAACATTTATAAATATTCCTATTTCCATACCTATAAAAATGAATAGAGCTACATATAAAAATGAAAATACCAAAGCTAGATCAGAAAATTCACTCACCTGTAACTAGCTATTACATCACTTCGATGACTGACTTACTTATATCAACCCTCGAGAGCCTTCTTCCTCTCCTATAACATTAGTAAACAATGATAAATACAAACTCTTCGAATATAAGAGCATGAGAGCACATACTTTGCTTCTTTATGTTTACTCTCTAATTCTTCCTACTCTTACTCGATTATATTCTATTTTGCTCTACTTAGAATTAGCTAAATCTCAATATAAACTTCAAGATCTCCAATAATATAACTATTTCATACTTCTCAATACTAACCATAAAATTTAGGAACATCATCTTGCATGCTTTACTTTTAATCTTATTCCTTAGCTCCTTTTATTTTTGTTTCCATTTTATCTTGTTTGCTTTAACTTAGGGTTAGCCAAACCACAATATAAACATAAGGATTTTCTAATAATTCATCTAAAACTTTTGTTTATAACTTTCTCTACCTTCGATCGATTACAATTATCAATCTTATTTGCTGAATATTTCTGAAACTCCCAAAAAATACATGGGCAGCAATAATTCATCCTTAAATTCAAATTTAAACTGATAATTTGATTCATTAGAACATCAAAACTATTTGAAATTACTCAAGGATTAATTATATATAATTTGGAGTTTAAAATCCTTACCTCACATGATTAAAAACCCTATTGCTATAGCACTAGCTTCTTTCTTTCCTCAAATTTGGCTATTTTCAAAACTCTTTTTGCTAGCTTAATTTTTCTTGAAGTCTGGCTGAGAACATCACCTTTCCCCAACCTTTTTCCCTCTTTATTCTCTTTGAAGAATTTAGGAACTAAAGCAGTAGCTAAGGAACCGATGGTTTTAAGGTGGGGAAAACATAAACTAAAGGGAGTTTATTAGATGTCGCTCCAATAAAAATCCATCCATTTTCAAGCTCCACAGGTGTTATTCAGATAAATTTTCAACTATTAGTTAATGCTCTCAAGCTGCTTACTCATCCCATAAAAATTATTTAAAAATTATAACCTAAAATCCTTTTGATTAAAATCTGCTCCCAAATATTTTTGTGATTGGGGTCGACATCTTAGAAATTAGTGTCAACATCCGCACATAGTGTTAGATATATGTGCCCTAGAAGCCAGAATTGGCTGACACTTGTAATACACTTCTAGGGGCAAAATTATAATTTTGACTAAAATCAATAAATGGGTTATTTTCTATCATATATGTGTATTTAGTGTCTGTGATACATTCTTTGAGTTAATGACAATGATAATTCATATTTTCAAGAGTTGAAAATTTAAGACATGAATAATCATTATTAACTCATAAATTGCTCCTGACCATAGGATCATCACGAGGATGGTGATTGATCCGGAAGGTTGGTGTACAATCGCTTCTCTTTAGTAGATGAGTCTTGAGTCTACGGTGTGGAGACACCGGAGCGAGAGTACAGGTACTCGTTAGAGAACGAGGGCACTGAGCGTGACCACCTCGAGTAGTCATTAGGGAAGTCTACCTTCTCGTCAATGACTGACTCGATGCTGCAGTAGTGTGTCTGGTTCTTTGACCTGAGATGCATCGGCAGTTCACCTTGAGGGTGTTATAGTTTGACTACACCATTACTCGGTCTCCTAGCCATATGGAACCCTGAGGTGTATGTTGGCTATAGCATGTTCATTGTAGGAACTGGATTGCATCAAGATGGAATCTATCTACCTCGGTGGTAGAGGAGCAGCCCTATGATGATCATGAGAATCAAGTCCAGAAGCCCATGGCCATGGCAGAGTGAAATAATAGAAAGAGTTTCTATTTAGATTTTCACATTGGACTCGAATCGAATGATTACATCATATGACAGAGACTAGGGTTTGACGAGTTCACCTTAACCCTAATCTGATCGGGGCTCAAGATAGAAGAACTTAATCACACAGGTAGCTGCACCAAGAGGTTCGCATTCAGCTCTGATGGGTTGCCACCATATACTGCTAGGTGTCACTGGTGGATTTTGGGAGCAATTAGAATGATTTAGATGATCGATCATTCTAGCTGTTCGAATCAGAAGAGTTCTGATCCATCGAAAGGAGTTTCGATGATGTCGATGATAGAGATCATGACATATCCCATTACCATACAGAACTGAACCTAACTGGGTCACACAAACAAGGGTTTGAATCTGGTGATCATCAATTGAACTATCTAGTTCAATTGATCTGAATGAGATTCAATTAGGTTCAAGGAAATCGTGCTAGCACTCGATTGAACCTAACGTTCTTCTTTTACTATCATAAATAAGTTGTCCTGACTGAGCCAAAGGAGTTTGTGCTCAATCAGAGGCCTTCATATGGTCTGACTGGAGGTTGTCCAAGTCAGAAAAGGTTGTCTTATTTTGTAAGACATTACCTGCCATTTTTGGTCACCTGCCATTTCTTGTTCTTTGACTTTGGTCAAAAGTCTACCTTTGACTGGTCAAACGTTGACCATTGACACTTTGACTTTTGACCACATGTCATGCACCTATTGGAGAGCTGGTGGGGGCCTGTCCCCCTGCCAGAACCTGGCAAGGAGAAGGGCGCACGCCACCCTAGGCGTGTGCCCAAGTTGGAGGCGCCTAGGAGTCCTTGTTGGACAAGGACTCCATCTCCTTTTTGGATTCCAATTAGAGTTCTTCTAAGAACCAACTTTGACTGGTCTTAGGCACCCTCTAAGGAGGAATCCAGGGGACTCTATTTCCCACCAATCAGATTTAGATCTGATTTCACAAAGGGTTGTGATTGGTTGGGAAGAAGAGGAGTTGGATCACAGCTTAGTCTATAAATAAGACCCTGCGCCCAACTCAGATTAAATGAATGATTGAGAATCATTCCCATGCCCCAAGGCTGCCTCTCCCCTCCTTCCTCCATGCCAAACCTCTTCTCCCTCTTGCTCTCCACGTCCAAAAGGAGTTTTGGATTGGTTGGTGCGATTCAGATCAAAGAAAGGCGATCAAAAGCAAGAAGGCTGCGCTGCTGCAAAGGACGACTGCTGATCTTCAAAAGAGTTTTGAAGATCCTCCAGATCAGATCCAGATCTGAATTTTTGGAGATGTGATAGAGAAGAAGAGGATCTCCAGATCCAACCCGAGTGGATACCGGTAGAGGCCAGGCGCTTGCGTGGCTAGATCCAGAACCTTCCGCTGCAATCAGGATCATCAACAGGGTAATAGGATTACCCAAATCAGGTAAATTAAATTTGATTTAATTTATCTTATTTTATTTTATTTATTAAAATAATAAGAATCAGATCTGAAACATATCAAGATCTGATTAGATCAAGAGAAAAATTTTTGAAATATATCTCTTGATCTGATCAGATCTGAACGAACCTGGACCGGGAAATCAGGATTTTCCTTCAACTGGTATCAGAGCCATGGTTCTAAAATATTTAGATCTAATTTTAAATTTATTTTAATTAAAAAATAATTGATTTTAGATGTCACATGAGATGTGATCAGATCTGAAATCAGAAAAAATTAAAATTAAATGATTTGGATCTAAGATTAGAAGATATGCATGACTAGTTCTAGAATAGAATAGTTCTATAGAATAGTCTTGCATGTTTTGAATTTAATTTGATTAAATCATATTTTAGATCTATTTATTTACTATTTTTTGATATTATAATGTTATAATAACATCTAAAAAATAGCAAATAAAAATTATTTAATTTTAAATATCATATGAGATATGATTGATGCATGTCTAGACTAGTTGTAGAATAGTTCTACATAGTTGTCTAGATTAGAATTTATTTTGATAAGATCAATTTAAATCTAATTTTTTAGATTATTATGAGATAATTTAGATCTGAAAATATGCATGATTCGATACATGAGATGTATGCAAAATATGCCATGATTAGATCTAATTTGTATATGAGATATATGATATAGATCTAAAACTGTTTTGTAGTATTGCATGTTCCTGATTAAGGCGTTCCTCTTGGCCGTCCGGTCATAAGAATGAAGAAGGGTTTAAAGGCCCTCTCTTCCCATTCGATGGGGTGTTCTTATGATGTGTAGGGGTGCTGCGTGTTCGTCCTTAATCAGAAATCCAAAACTTACTTTCTGCAAAACCCTAGATCCTGAAACCCTAGGATTTATTGTGCATATTTTGTTTATGAACCCTACTTAATTAAGAATTAAGTTTATGGAATATTAATTAGGTCTAAAATTGAGAATTTTAGATCTAAGACATATTCATAATACTGGGTTCGGGCTTGGGTAGCTCAATTAGGTCTAAGCGGTTGATCAAATCCGAATCAAGAGTTGGTTAGATGGGATCAACAATGCTTAAATTGACCAGCCTAATAGGATTAAGTCTGGGTCAAGATCGAGTCACGATCAAGCAAGACCTAATTAGGCTCAGAGGTTAGAGTCTGGATTGTAGGCTAACCCAATTGGTTCTGACTCAACAATTTGGTGTCTAAGGTAAGTTTGGCACATACGACCGACTGGTTTTTAATTGGAAGCTACTCGACCTGAATGCATTCTTGTACGAGTTAATGGCATATTCCTTCCACCGGTCTCACTTACCTGGCCATATCTGTTGACACAGTTCTGATCTGAGGTGGTCAATAATCCGAGCTAACCCATGCCACTAGGTTAGTCATAATTGTTATGACTATGACCAAGTCTAGTTTAATGAGACCTGAATCAATTCTCCCTAAGAAAAGATTAAGTCTGAGGTCTTCCACCATTGTAGATGTGCGGGCCCTTCCCGGGGTTGATTGTTCTCGGCTGGATACAGTGGCTCAGTTGCACCGGGAAGATGCAACCATGTCTATTAGGCATTGGATGCTATGGGCTGGAGGATGAGTTGGGCTCAATATTTCAGATACGGTGAGACTCAATTAGGAACCCAGTCTATGCAAATGGTGGGTCTGACTTAACTAAGGAGTGGATCAATATTCCAGATACGGTGAGATTCATGAATTAGAGACCAAGTTCGGGTGCACCATGATTAGAGAATCATTGAACAAGAGTTGTTCACTCATTGGCTAACCCATCACCAATAACTGTTAGGTGAGGTGATGAGTCAGTTGGTGAGACCGCACCACCCACTAGAAATCATTAATCGTGGAGATTTTTGCTTCTCTATAGAGGGAGTATAGGGATCTGAGAAAAGAGTCTTAGGCGCCCTCTAAGGAGGAATCCAGGGGACTCTATTCCCACCAATCAGATTTAGATCTGATTTCACAAAGGGTTGTGATTGGTTGGGAAGAGGAGCTGGATCACAGTTAGTCTATAAATAAGACCTTGTGGCCAACTCAGATTATAACATGATATGATTAAGAATCATAATTCCCACGCCCAAGGCTGCCTCTCCCCTCTTCCTCCATGCCAAACCTCCTTCTCCTTCTCCTCTCCACGTCCAAAAGGGTTTTGGACTTTGGTTGGTGCGATCCAGATCAAAGAAAGATGATCAAAAGCAAGAAGGCTGCGCTACTGCAAAGGACGACTACTGATCTTCAAAAGGAGTTTTGAAGATCCTCCAGATCAGATCCAGATCTAATTTTTGGAGATGTGATAGAGAAGAAGAGGATCTCTAGATCCAGCCTGAGTGGATATCGGTAGAGGCCAGGCGCTTGCGTGGCTAGATCCAGAACCTTCCGCTGCATACAGGATCATCAACAGGGTAATAGGATTACCCAAATCAGGTAAATTAAATTTGATTTAATTTATGCTTATTTATTTTATTTATTAAAATAATAAGAATCAGATCTGAAACATCCCAGATCTGATACAGATCAAAGAAAAAAATTTTGAAATATATCACTTGATCTGATCAGATTTGAACGAACCTGGACCGAAAAATCAGGATTTTCCTTCACATAGGTCAGCCCCTAGATCATCCCTTTCGTAAAAACAAGTCGACCTCTCGATCGGTCGACCTCTCATACAAAAGTGTTGACACATTTTAGGCAAGTGTCAACTCCTTTCAATGCCACCACATAATTTTTCAAAAATTCTCCTTTCTATTTTTTTGAGATAGTATCGACACCTCTCACACATGTGTCGACCCCTTCCCCTGGATTTTAATAGAAACCTGATTTTATGCTTTCCTCAAATAACTTTTAAACTTTAAAACATAAATGTTCTCATTTATTTTACTCTCCATTAACTTTAAAATATAAATATAAATAAGAAAATATCCTCTAATTGGAATCAATAAAAATATCAAAAAAATCAAAATTCTTAAGAATAAGATATCAAAACTTGGGTTCTAGTTCAAAATTTTCAAATTTGAAACTTCTAAAATTTTCTTTCTTCAGAATGAATAAGTTAAAGGTTCTCAAAATTCATTAAAATTCATCTTGTAACCCTCCAAAACCTAAAGATCAATTATCATTAATCTTTATTTCAAGAAAATTCATATTTCATATAGCTTCCCTATAGGTGAGAGATTCGAGACAAAAAAAAATTTCAGAACTCACAAAGGCAGATAGCCACAATTTATACTCAAATGATGAAAATATATCATAAATAAATCACTAAGCCATACATACCTAAACATGAATCTTTTAATCTATTATTTTGCTAGTTTGGCATATTACAGCCAGCCTGCAAAAGCCAGCCCAACCTATCAGTTGGCCCGGTCTACCAAAAGCCCAGTTCAATCGCAGCCCACTTTCCTTCAACCATGACATTACCATGATGTCAAAAACTACGTGGTTCATGGTGGACCACAACAATACTCAGTTCATCATGGACCCTTAATGGGTCCATCGCCAAAAAACATGGCATACAAGTCATTTTCATAATTTTACCTGATACGGCATGCATTAATTCATTAGAGTCTATGGTGCGCTCGGTCTATAGGGTCTAGCAGCACAGTTCCTGCACCATATGATGGTTGTGCTCACGTCCGATCTAGATCTGATGGTTAGTGCTGGTTTTCGACTTGATTAAGGACTTCGACAGTGATTTGGCACCATCAGATGGCTAAGAAGGTAGCCGGTTGGCATCCAACAATTAGGACAAATTCTAGCTTTAATCAGAACTACCTAGGGCATCTACATGTGATCCGACAGGCTATAACCCTTGATGAAGATGATCCAACGGTCAGGAACAAATTCAGCATCGATTGAAAGGCTACTGATGGATTTTTGATGATTTTTGATCTATCAGATTTTAGATCAACAGCCAAAAATGCAGTTAGGTGATGAAATTTGATCCAAACACCAATTTGAGTTCGAATAGGACTCTAAAAAGCTCTACCTTCCTATATTTAAGGCCCTATTATGCTAGAAGCCATACAGAGAACCCCCTATAGGGGATTAACCCTCCAAACCTCCACTTCTCTTCTCCTCTCCTCTCTTCTTCTTTCTTCTTTCTTTTTTCTTTCTTTTTATTTATCTCAGAGATTTGAAAATACCAAAAGCTGCGAAGATCAAATCCATGTACGACTAAAGATCTTATGTCTAAGAGAGTAAGAAAAGTCTTCTAATCATGAGAGTTTGTAATTTAAACCCTATGTATCCTTTTATTGGACAATAATTTTTTTTATCTTTTACATGCTTTTCTTATTTATAATTTAATATTTAATTTCTTATAATTTATACCTTAGAAGATAGATCATGATCGCAGATAGATATGGTCTGTGTGCAATTAGGATAAATTATAAAAGTTAATTAAAATTATATTTATGTTCTTTGATTGTATGATCTAAATAGTTTATGTTTGTGAGATGGATCATGATTATTCTAAATATAGTCTATGTTTGGTAGAATAGATTATGTTAGAATCAGATTAAAGGAACATACATCTCATAAGATTGCGTGTTGATAATAGAAAGATTGCATAAATCAATTATAAATTTGAATACTGAAAGATGAAACTGAAACTCTGGATGACTTCTCTTCTTATTTTTAATTAATTATTAAATTTTAATTAATTATTAATTATTCTTTTATTTTAATTTACTAAATTTAAATTAATTTTTTTAATTTACTACTTTAAATTTTTGCTTTAAAGATTAATTTAAAATTTTAATTTTTAAATAAAAATTAAATGCAACTCAATTTTCAATCTTCAAGAAAATCGACACTCGACTCACTACTATTTTAATTCATAGTAAGTTTGATTTAATTTTTATTTATTACTGTAATGATAAGTATCAAATTTTTGATGCCATTACTAAAAATTATAGCATGGTTGCTTCAATTAAAAAATAAAAAAATTATTAAATTTTTTAATTAATTTATTATTTATTGATTTATATGCTTTATTGCCTTATTTATATTATTACTTTATTTTATTGGTTTATTTTATTACTTTATATGCTTTACTTATTTATTTATTTTACTATTTTATATTTTTAAGTTTATTATTTACTTTCTTATTTCTACTCTTCATACTTTATTTCACTATCTAGGAATTTACTTTTTATTATCAGTCAATTTAATTTAATTACTTTTCATACTTATTTATACTTTCTTTAAATTTCTCTTTTATATTGCTTTTCATATATAGTTTATTAATTACTTTTTATCCAAATTATCTTAATTACATAATTAAGTAATTATTTTATATAATTAATTTACTACCTTTTATAACCTAGAATAAATTATTATTTTAAAAGTTGATTTACTTTCTTGCTTTACTAATAGGTTACTTAGTTGCTTTTAATCCTAGTATAATTTACTCTCCAATTAGTTAGATTCCCTAAATTAGTTTAAATTAAACTTAACATAATTAATCTAATTAATTTAATTAAAAGCTATCTTTTAATTTTCTTGCTTTAAATAACCTAATATAAAAAGAAAATAAATACACTTCATAACACTTAACTAATATAGAGAAACTAATTAAACCATAAAAAAAAAATTAACATATTTGAATACCTTGCTTTGTTTGCATTGCATATCCATAATATACTTTAAGAGTACAATCCATTAAATAAGATAAGGTGGAGATTTGATTATCCTTTCTTAGCTCACAAACCACCATCTTTCATATTGCATTGACCTAGATCTTAACTTAAAATCAATTAGACGTTGGCCCTTAAGGATATTCAAGTTCATTAGGATAAGAAATCCTAAGAGTTAGACTAGGTTAGGGTTTGTCAGTTTGACTGGTGTCTAAGGTAAGTGATTTAGGAACTACATCTTAAAGAAAGATGGTTACTTAATTGATTATGTTATCTTACCTGGCCAAGATAATTGATGTCTAAAAAAAATAATGGAAGGACTCCCACCAATCTTATACTTACCTGGCCAGTTGTGTGGCTGATTCTTTACTTGGAGGGATTGAAGGTGATCTTGGTAGTTAGGAGCTATCTCAATCTAGGTTAACCCTAGGATAGCATGCTTGTTTAACTTGATTGTAATTGACAAACAAACACTAAACTAATTCTTTGCATCTATCATCCTTAGACCTAGAATCCTTTAGGCTCTCATCTTTAGACTTCTCTCTCCTCATCTCTTTTCTCATTCTTTCTAATAAAATATAATAAAATAAAAAAATAAATAAAAGAGGATTGCTTTGATTTAGAATCCTTGATTGCTCATATTTAAATAATCAGAACAATTCAAGATGGATCTTAAGAGTATAGTAGATGAGTTGTCCCACAAAATAAATTGTCTAACAGCCATTAGACACTCTTCCTATCCATCTTTTCTTTCTGCAAAACAAGTTTGTATAATTTGTTCGAGCCCTATCCACTATGAAAGTGAATGCCCACACCGATTTTCTGAGTATATGTATGAGCAAGTCCATCAAGATCAAACCCAAATGGCCTATAGATCAGAAAATTATCTATACTTTAACACTGACAATCCAAGCTGGGAGACTCAACCAATTTTTTTATGATAGTCACAACCAGTGATTACCCTGGTGCCACAAGGATCCATATTCATGGGTGCACATTATGATACACCCTACCTACAATATCAATCTTCTTCAAATAATAATGAGCCAACTTTTAAAGAGAGGATTCAGCAAGTACTAAAGAGTTAGAACTCAATAATCAAACCTTGCAACAAACTTATCACTCCTGTATGCAAACCTTTAAAAAACTAGAGAAGCAAGCACTTACATTTAATCAGTAGGAGGAAAGAAAGTTGCCTAGTCAGCCCGAGAGTGACCTTAAGGGACCATACCTAGATAAAAATTTTAATGTTCCTATATTTTTTTTGAATAATCAATTAAAACTCTAGAAAATAATATGGTCATAGAACAATCTCTCAAAACTAAAAAAGATCCTCTTTGAACATATAACTGAGGCAAAAATATATAAAAAAGAATCAGAATGGTAGGACGAACCAATTTCATCATCATCTCATTTACCTATGAATCCTTTCCCAAGTGCCTTAGAATCACCAATTTCTTTTAACGAGAAAGGAGGACAAACTGATGAGATGATGCAATCAATAGAGACTTCCCAAGAACCATAGATGAATAACATACTAAAAGCAGCTACACCCATAATTCTTTTCCAAGATTCGTTAAATCCCTATTTGGCTCATTATGAGGTGGATGATTTTAATAAAGATGGGTATAATACAGAAGTAAATGACCAAATAGATACCCCCTACTCTAAAACCATCCCACTATAGATTGAAAAACTTGAGCCACTATCTAGCCCACCAATAGCTCTCTTATTAGAACCACCAACTACTCTAGAATTTAAGCTACTTCCTAATGCACCCACCATACCAGTGATACCTACCTAGAAAGACCAACTTATGGATGTTCTAAAAGCACACAAAGAAGCTATTTGATGGAATATTACTAAAATAAGAAATAACGATTTTATGACTAATTTTTCTATATTCGACACTACTTTTGAGGACAGCCTTCAAAAGTTATCGATGATATTAAAATGATGTATGGATGTAGATTTAAAATTAATTTGAAAAAGATGCCATACTTTAGATTAGAAAAAATTGATGCCAAGATACATTTTATCCAAAAAATAGATTAAGGTAAATTAGGTTATAGTTTAAGTAATTTTTAAACCACCACCTCTGATTTCAGCCCAACAAACATAATTTCTTCCTGATTACTATAGTAATTTTAAATTTTGGTATAACATGCTTGTTCCATACACTTTATTGATCAGGGCTAAGTCTAATTGCCATAAAGCATTCCATGAATGTTTTACTATCATAATGGCAAGGCCTTCTGATTGGCCCTATCTTTTTAGAAATCTGAAGGATGCACTATAATTGATTATATATAAAACTCCTTCATAGGGTCTGACTGAAAATGTTAAACTTAGCGCTTAATAGGAGGCAACCTAGCTTTTGCTTTTGCATTTTCTTTTATTTTTAGTTTATTTTTCTTTCAAGACTAGGTTGGGGGAAACTACAAATCCATACTAGATGAAGAACAAATAAAATTTAGGTCAAGATTAGAAATATATTAAGTCGGGTGAACTCTTTTCTTTTTATTTTCTTGTCACTTATCACATACTATTATTTCTTTCCTCCATTAAGGATAATGAAAATTAGGTTAGGGGGGGAAGGATAAAATAAAATAATTAAAGTCCTTAAGTATGGTAACTGCTGGGGGTAAAATAACCCCCGTCGAAATCCTTAGCGATCGACCTTCATTCTATGAAATTTGTCAATCTTCTTAGCAACAACTCCTCACTGCAGACCTCATCAAAAACCTATCAAAACCCAGTCGAGCTCCTTCTAGTCACCTAGCAAGCTTCCTCCAGCAAAGCTCCTTCCAGTTGAACTCTTCTTCGATTGAATTTTTCTTCTGGCTCCATCTCTACATTACGGTTGGCAGATTTCACTGAACTCATGTTTGGAACCTCGGCTTGGTAGAGCTCCCCCCAGTCAAATTTCTGCACCTCACTCAATGAAGGGCAGATCTCGACACTCTTATGTCGAGAATTGGTTGTATGGGCTTGAATTAGCCAAAGGACCTTATCATCAAAGTTAGTCTGAGCTTCTCTCTAGAGAACCCAACCGCAGAACTTATCAAAGAGAATTCTTTCAATATCGGCATTGCCTGACTTTACTTATGGCCGACCCTAAATTTAATCAAATTTCTCTATGCAAAGCAGCACATCTCGTCAGCCTTAAGTCTGAAAGTTGAATTCCTCTCCAATCTATCCAACTTATATCATACATGACTTTGGGCCGAACTTGAATAGTGAGATGGTTTTATCCTCAACATGAGTCTAATTTCTAATGATATTTCTATCGATCTCTAGCTGATCTAGAAGATGGCCAAACTTCTCAAAGTTGTCAAGAGCAGTGCTATTAGACATTAGTTAGCTATAAATTTATCACCCACCCCTCATGAGCCAGCCTCTAAGTTTGGTCCACCTTACTCCAAGCTCTCCATCTCAATATAAGTAAGTTCACCCAAATGTGTGGAAGTTACACCCAAGCTCTAGCACATGAAACTTAACCATTTGCAAGTCACGATAAAGGACAGCCTCGCTCCATAATAAATTCTATAATAGACTCCATGTGGCCCAAATGGCCCACTACCAGGAAATTACGACTGTCGCTATTAGTTTGTTATATACTCCATTTATATAAAAGATCCTCCAGATATGTTTCTTCTCTCTTAAGCTCTCTTCTCTACTCTAATCCTCCTGAGTACTCCATTCTTATTGGCTAGAGAATTAATTTGAGCATCGGAGAGTCCTGTCGAAGCCACCTACCTCTAGTTTGGATTTTTTTTTGTAGGTCCTATTGGTGGGCACATCCCCATCTACTTCAGTAGTTTTGACGTCGGCATCATTTTCTGCACCAATAAAATTGACGCTAAAAGAAGGGCCTCTTGAGCCCTTGTTCTAAAAGAAGTACTCGATTGTGTTTATCTTCTCCCATTATCTTTAATTTCTTAACTCTCTCCTTAGATTTCTTCTTGTTTCTATGAGATGCCACCAAAGAAGGTTGCAACCCAGCAATCTACTGCCTCCATCGCCAGATCAAACCTAGATCCATCTGCTCTGACTCCATCTTCGGCACCTCAACCCCCTCTACTGATAGCCATGGTGGATTTTGAGCAGTTCAACATGCTGGTGTTGTAGGTTAGAGGCCTCACTGAGATGGTGCAGGCCATGCAGCAGCCTTCGATATTGGCTCAGTCGGAGAGACCTCTACTGGATCATCAAGAATCGATGCAAAGAAGGCCTACCTAGGCAAGCAAACTAGTAACCCCTGGGAAGGAGAAGTAGAGAGCATAGAGTTTCTATTTTGATCATGATTCTTCTTCCAGAGAGACTCTCCCCATCTACAGCCGGTGGCTCTCTAAGATCCATAATCAAGATGATGCCCTTGATCAAAAGCTCCAAAAAATAAATTGATGGATTGAGGAACTCCACCATGCCGCCCTAGTCCACAATGATGATATTTGCACTTACCCCCATTTTTTGCTCGAATTATGCAGGAGCCCATCTCGTCAAACTTCAAGCTCCCTCAATTTGAGAGTTACGTGGGACCACCAATCCGACCGACCATCTTGAAGCTTTTAAATCAATGATGCTGCTTCATGGTGCAACAGATGCCATTCTCTACTGAGCTTTTTCCTTCACTTTGAAGGAAGCAGCAAGAAACTGATACTCGAGCCTCAAACTGGGTACCATCTTTTCTTTCGATCAGCTGAGTCATGAATTCGTGGATCATTTCATCAGCAGCTGGTGCCAGAGGTGAGGTTCCGACTTTCTTATCAATATCAAGCAAAAAAAAGGAGAGTCCATTCAAGCTTATGTCAACCACTTCAATGCTGCTACTCTGTAGGTCTGCAATCTGAATCAATCTATTGCTATGACTGCATTAAAGGGTGCCCTCTAGAAGAATGAACTCCTCTTCTTCCTCAAGAAGAAGTACTCCCAAAACATTATTGATATGCTAGCCTGGGCTGAAGGTTACACCCTAGCGAAGGAGGCTTTTAGGTTAAAAGATAAAAAGGCCGTAAAAGAGTAGCAGGTAGGTGAATCAAGCCTACAATTATCGAGAGGCCGAGTGAAGCTCAACCGCACTCCGAAACTCCTCCTAAGCATCGACAAGCTCAAACTCCACCTTAGCCTCATCGACAAAATAGCTCAGATCGGAGGGCATGCAGAACTCCTCCCTCAAATATTCCATAACTATGCTCCCTTGAATGCTCTAAAAACTCAAGTGCTGATGGAGATCAAGGAACAATTACCAAGGCCAAAGAAGATGTGTCCCATCCAGCCAAGCACAACCCGAATAAATATTACTCTACCATTGTGACCACGATCATGATACTGAAGAATGTATCCAGTTTCAAGACGAGATCGAGGAGATCATTAGATAGGGGTGGCTGGACCACTTTTTGAGATGCCGATCAGAAAGGAGGGAGGATCAATCGAGAGCCCTACTGCAGCCTAAACCACCCTAGAGAGACAAGCTGTAAGAAGATCAGCCCCCTCTTGGAATCATCAATATAATTACTGAGGGACATCGGTAGGGAGAAGCTAGCGGATCGATAGAGGCAATGAAGAGATAGTAGACCAAAGAACCAATGGCTTTCACTAAAGAAGATGCTCAGGGGGTTCAGTTTTCACACAATGACATGGTTGTAGTTACTTTGAATATTGTTGACCATGATGTACGCCACATTTTAATTGATAATGAAAGCTCTACTAATATTTTATTTTATGATGCATTCTTTAAAATAGCTATATCTAACAATAGAATGGGGCCAATAAGTTCTCCACTAGTGGGACTCACCAGCGATACGGTGCCATTGAAGGAATAATAACCTTGTCTGTCGTAGTAGATCAGTACCCAAGGCAATGAAGGCCTAGGTGGATTTTTTGGTGGTGAAGGCTCCCTCAGCTTACAATGCTATTCTCGGTCGACTTGATTTGAATGCACTTCAGATAGTGGTCTCAACCTATTACTTAAAGATGAAGTTTCCAATAAGTTGTGGGATTGGAGAGTCAGAGGAGATCAAATTCTTGCACGACACTATTACACTATTGCTTTGTAGAAAGGAAAGTAGATAGAGTCCTACCTAGTAGATGGGCTTGATGCCCATGATAATTTGAAGAAAGAACAAGGAGAACCAATTGAAGACCTAGTCGTAGTTCCATTAAATGATGGGCATGAAGACCACACTATACAAATTGATTCCAACTTGGGGGAAGAGATCAAGAGGCAGCTCATCACATTCTTACAAAGAAACACTGACATCTTTACTTGGCTACCAGTGGATATACCCAGGATAGATGAAGAGGTGATGGAACATCGTTTAGCCATAGATCTTAAATGTTAACCAATAAAGCAAAAAAAGTGTAGCTTTGCACTAGAGTGATAAAAGGTCATTACAGACGAGGTCGATAAACTTCTGAAAGCCAAATTCATCAAGAAAGTATCCTATCTAGACTGGATTATCAATGTCATCCTTGTCAAAAAGACAAACATCAAATGGAGGATGTGCATAGACTTTACAAATTTGAATAAAGCCTATCCAAAGGATAGCTATCCCTTGCCGAGGATTGATCAACTAGTGGACTCAACCTCAGGCCATGAGCTCCTCACTTCTATGGATGTCTTTTTGGGCTACAATCAAATTTGGATGGCATCAGAAGATAAGAAAAAAACTACTTTTATTACTGATCGTAGTCTTTATTGTTATAGAATTATGCCAGTTAGACTAAAGAACGTAGGTTTCATCTATCCACGTCTAGTGAATAAGATCTTCAAGGAGTAAATTGATGGTAATATGGAGGTCTATGTAGATGATATTCTCATTAAAAGCTGATCTTCATCAAATCATATCGCCGACCTTGAAGAATTATTTAGCATCCTTCAAAAGTATAAAATGAAGGTGAATCCAACCAAATATACTTTTGGAGTAACTTTGGAGAGGTTTCTAGGATTTATGGCATCGACATGTGGCATCGAGGTGAACCCAGAAAAAATTTGAGCCATTCAAGAAATGACTATCCTAAAAATAATAAAAAAAGTCCAATATCTTATGAAAAAAGTGGCAACTCTAAATCATTTCATTTCGAGATCGATGGAGCATTGCATGCCTTTTTTTTCAAGTACTCAAGCAACCCAAGAATTTCTGCTAGACTCCTGAGTGTCAGCAGGCTTTTGAAGAATTGAAGAACTACCTTGGTTTGCCACCTCTCCTTGCCAAGCCTGAACCCAGAGAAGAATTTTTTTTGTATTTGGTGGTGTCTCTAGTTGTTATTAAGGCATTCCTGGTAAGAGAGGAATATAAAATCTGGAAGCCAATCTACTATATAAGCCGAGTTCTAAGGGATGTAAAAATAAGATATACAAAATTAAAAAAACTAACTTATGCCTTATTAAGTACAGCTAGGAAGCTCCAACCTTATTTTCAAGGATTTACGATCGTGCTTCTCACTGATCAGCCTATTAAAGCAGTCCTTCACCAGTCCAATAGCTCTGGGAGAATAGCAAAATGGGCTATCAAGCTGACTTAATTTAACATCAACTTTCAACCTCAACCATCTATTAAAGCTCAGATATTGGTAGACTTTCTTATGGAATGTACCATTCTAGATCCAGTCGAACCTAAAAGTCAAGAAGATAATGCCATTAGTCTGCAGCCTAACCTTTTTGAAGAAAAAGTCAACCTCCTAAAAATTCCTGGGCTCTGTATGCTGACGGTTCATCCAATGCCTCCAGAGTAGGTGCAGACTTGATTTTAATTAATCTAGGAAGAATCGTTGCTAAGTATGCACTATATTTTGAATTTTTCATAATAAATAATAGAGTAGAGTATGAAGCTCTAATCTCAGAATTAAGGATACCTAAAGAACTGAAAGTAAGGTACTTGAAGGTTTATAGTGATTCTCAATTAGTGGTGGGCCAAGTCAATAACACCTATGAAGCTTGGGAAGAAAGCATGAAGAAGTACTTGAAAAAAGTGAGAAACTTAATCTTGGCCTTCAATAGCTTTGATATCCAATAGATCCCCAGAGTAGAAAACACTAGCGCCGATCTTCTTTCTAAGTTGGCTACTCTGGCTCCTAATGAATTGCCAAAAGAGATTTTCTTTAAAGTTCTACGGCATCCAAGTTCGGAAGAGTCCCAAAAAGTAATGCAAGTCAACCACGAGCATAGCTGGATCGACCTATTAGTTTCATATCTCAAAGATGGAGTTCTTCCTAGAGAGACCCCAAGGAAGCTTGAAAATTAAGAAATCAAGCCTTCCGCTATGTTTTGTATGAAAATAAATTATACAAGAGGTCGTATTCCTTGCCGCTGTTGAAATATCTCAGACCTTTTAAAGCTGACTATGCACTATGGTAGGTTCATGAAGGAATATACGAAAGTCATTTAGGAGGTAGAGCTCTATCTCACAAACTACTTTGACAGGGCTACTATTGGCCTACTATGCACCAGGATACTATGGAGTATGTGAGGAAATGTAATCGATGTAAGAGAAATGCCAATATTCAGAGACAATTGGCTTCTCAACTTATCCCCCTGAACACCCCATGGCCGTTTGCATAGTGGAGAATTGACATACTCGGGCTCTTTCTCATGGCATCTAGACAACGAAAGTTTCTCTTAGTAGCGATAGACTACTTCATTAATGGGTTGAGGCCGAGCCTCTGACCAAAATTACTAAAGCGAAAATGTAGGACTTCCTCTGAAAGTCAATAGTTTGTAGATTTGGACTACCATGGACTTTAATTACTGATAATGGGCATCAATTTATAAAGATGAAGTTTATCGAGTTTTGTGAAGATTTGAATATCTTCCATCATTTTACTTCAGTAGCTAATCCACAGGCGAATGGTGAGGCCAAGATGACCAACAGGATCCTATTACAAGGGATAAAGGCGAGGCTTGAAAGGGTGAAAGGAACATGGGTAGACAAACTCTATCATATACTTTAGGTTTACAGAACCCCTCAAAGATTGCCAACTGGGAAAACCCCTTTTGCCTTGACATTCGAAATGGAGGCAGTCATTCCAATAGAACTTAAACTTTCCTTAGCATGGGTCGAAGCATTCAATGAATAGAGAAATTTGCAAGATCTCAGAGCCAACCTTGACTTGTTGGAAAAAAATGAGAGAAGACCCAGATCAGGATGATGGCTGACAGATAGAAAGTAGCCTGCTATTATAATTTCTGGGTCAGAAGCAGAGCATTCAAGATGGAAGACCTAGTACTTTGGTGAGCGGACGTCTCACAACCTCAGAATCAAGAAAAATACACTCCAAATTGGGAAGGCCCTTATATGATCATAGAAGTCATCTGACCTGAGACTTACTACCTAAAAGAGCTTGGAGGGGCAGCACTACCATGGTCGTGGAACTCAAAAAATTTATGAATGTATTATCAGTAATCATATTTCAATAAAATTCTCTTACATTGACATCTTTGTCTTTGGTGCAAAACTATGCAATAGTAGAAAATTACATGAGAAAATGGAATTAAAGGCCTTCATTTCCTAAACAAGAGATTAACCTTATCTTAATGAGGGTAATGACCTTAGGTTCTTAAACTAGAGGCATCGGGGAGAGGCCCGCTCAATGATTTTTTTGTGCTCCAATAATTTTGTTAGGAACAGGAGGTGAACCACGTCCTCACAAGAAAATTAGCTGATCACGTTAGGAATAAGAGGTGGATCTTGTGCTGACATGGATAAAGATCCTATGAAAAAATGAAGGCCTTCGATTCCTAAATAAGAGGTTAACCTTGCCTTAACAAGGATGAAGACCTTTGGTTCTTAAACTAAAGATGTTGGGGATGTGAGCTCAGAAGTGGCACTCCCAAGTCTTGAAAATATGACAAGACAGATCATGGAAAGATGGAAGCGAGCCGAAAGAAGAATCAACCTCAATAGCAAAGTTCAGAAACTAGGCCAGCTCACTCTGAGAGTGAGTTGGCTCAATTGAGAACTGGGCTGGCTCAGTCCAGGACTGGGTCGGCTAGGTCAAGATTGTAAATGATGCTGAAATATACTGAATAAAAGCTCTTTTCTCTCAAAAATATCTTCCTCTCTTCTTCTCTATTCCTTGAATTATTTGATCGTGCTTTTGTATTAATCTTCGAGAAGTACTTTCTTGTAGCTTGACTAATCATCGACGGTCGCACTGATCTGTGTGGAAAGAGCACACATTCTCGATATTTGATATCAGAGCAGTGTTGCATCGAAGGAAGGAAGACACCTAGAATTTACTACATCTAGGATCTGTTGCATCAGGTTTTATCCTAAAACTTCTAGTTTGCTTTGTGGTTGTCTCTAGATTGAGGTAGAGATTATTTACATGGAGGAACTATGATACAGAAGTTTGGAAAGAGGATCTAGGCTAGTTAGATCTTCTTTGAAGGATAGTTTTGCTAGTGTGTGAGATCATGAAGGGTGTTAGGGATCTATTCTTGACTTGTTTGAAGTCATGGTATCAAGTGGATTCAAAGTGGATTTTGAGAAGTTCGATGGTAAGAGGAACTTTACTCTATGACAGTAAAGAGTAAAGGACTTATTGGTTCAGCAGAGGATCTACAAGATCTTGACAAAAGAAAGATCGAAAAAGATCAGTGCTGAGGATTGGAAATAGTTGAAGAAAATTGCTTTTAGCACAATCCAGATGTGCTAGGCTGATCAGGTTTTGCCTAAGGTTTGCACAGAAACTATAGCAAAGGGGCTTTGGGAGAGACTGGAGAACACATACATGGAGAAAACATGACAAACAAGCTATAGTTGAAGAAACAGTTGTATAGTCTAAGGATGCCCGAAGGCAGAGATCTTATTGCACATATCCAAAGGTTCAATTAGGTGTATTCTAAGATGATGATTTTGGATGTGAAGATCGACGAGGAGGATCAGACATTGCTACTATTATGTTCTCTCCCAGGTTCGTATGATGGTCTCATAACAACTTTAGTTTATGGAAAGGAGACCCTAAACTATGAAGAGGTTGTTGGTGTGCTCAGATCAAATGAGCAAAGAAAAAAGATCTGCAAGGGAGACCCTAAGTCTGAGATCTTGGATGTGAACAAAAGATAGGAAAGATCAAAGAAGAAGACAAGAGGAAAATCAAAAGGCATGTCAAAGTCTCGCAATCAGAGGAAGATGACATTGAAATGTTATAAATGTCATCAGCCTGGACACCTAAGAAGAGATTGTCCCCTTTTGAGATTAGAAAAAGAGAAGGCCAGTAAGAAAGATGATACAGCTTCTATGAGTGTGGAGAAGACTTGCTAGTTGTATCAGATGGATCCACAGAGTATGATATTATGTGGATATTAGATTCAACATGCTCGCACCACTATACTTCTCATCGGATGTGGTTTGCTACCTACCAGAAGATCGATGGTGGAAGTATCAGTTTTGGAGATGATCATCCATGCAAAGTAGCTAGAATTGGCTCTATCAAGATGAGAATGTACGATGGGATCATTCGTACATTATCAAATATCAAGCATGTACCAGAGTTGAAAAAGAATTTGATTTCTTTGGGCTACTAGAAGGAGCAGGGTTATGCTTTTAGTGGCCAAGCTGGGAGTGGAAGTCTGAAAATTTTCTAGGAAATTTTGGTAATGATGAGAGGTAGAAGACTGAGCAATAATCTTTACAGAATGGAAGGCTCAGTAGTGAATGATAGTGCAAAGGTGCTAGCAGTGGCACAGGAGGAGCAGATTTTATATCAACCATGGCACTATCAGATGGGTCATATGAGTGACCGTGGGCTCACTGGACTAAGTAGAAAAGGTATGATTTTAGCCCTGAAGAAGGAGGGCATAGATCTTTGTGAGACGTGCATCTTTGGCAAACAGCATAGGGTGAAGTTTGCTAGAAGTACCAAGCACAGCGAGGGAGTGCTGGATTTAGTGCACTTGGATGTGTGAGGACCAGCTCCTGTATTAGCTAGAGATGGGATAAAATACTTTATCACTTTCATTGATGATTTCTTAAGGAAGGTGTGGGTTTATCTGATCAAAAAAAAATCAGAGGTGTTTGCTTGGTTCAGAGCCTGGAGAGCTGAAGTAGAGAAGCAGTCAGGGAGATAGATGAAGTGTCTGAGGTTGGACAATGGAGGAAAGTATACTAGCCTAGAGTTCAGAAGGTACTATGAGGAAAATGGCATCAAATGCCATTACACGGTGAAGATGACTCTCTAGTAGAATGGTGTTATAAAGAGGATGAATTGGACATTGATCGAGAAGGCATAGAGTTTGAGGCTGCAGACATCACTCCCAAAGTTCTTTTGGGATGATGCTCTAACTTTTTCTTATTTTCTTTTGAAGAGGTTCCCTCATTATAAGCTAAATGGAGGCATTCCAGAGGAGGTCTGGAGTAGGAAGAAGGTGGAGCTTGGCCACCTAAAAGTCTTCGATTGCACAGCCTATGCACATGTGGAGGCAGCCGAGATGAGCAAATTAGACAAAAAATCTCAAAAGATGATATTCATAGAGTATCCACAAAGAGTCAAGGGGTACCCATTATGGGACTCTCAGGCACAGAAGTCAGTGATCAGCATGGATGTTATTTTTGATGAGAAGAGCATCTTGAGGAGGTCTAGGATAGATGGAACTGAGAAGATAGAGATGAATAGCGGTGGCCAGTCAGAGAATAATGGCATGCAGGTTACATCCACTTATAAGAGTATTCCTGTTGAGGTGGAGCTGGGTAGAAAAGTATTATCTTAGATTGAAAATCAGCATAGAGGACTGATAGTTCAGATAGATATGCAGGAGTAGCCACAGACATCAGATAGAGATGTGCCAGTGGGAGTAGTTTTGCACAAGCCCCAACGTACTATTAGGAGATCGATCAGATATGGCATGGATGAGGTTATCTCCTATGCACTCATCACTGCTAATGGAGATTTAGAGAATTATGCAGAGGCCATGGAAAGTGAGGATCATGATTCATGGATACAGGCTATGATGGTGGAGATGGAATCACTCGAGAAGAATTAGACATGGCAACTGATGGATCTTCCAAAGGGTGCTCGACCTATTGGCTCAAAGTGGGTGTTCACAAAGAAAGAAGTACCTTCAGAATAAGGTGGAGTCAGATTCAAAGTAAGATTGGTAGCAAAGAAATACTCATAAAGAAAAGAGATTGACTACACAAAAATTTTTTCTCCTGTAGTGTGTCATACATCTATTCAAGTTTTGCTGTCACTAGTAGCACGACATAACATGAAATTAGAGCAGATGGACGTAAAGACACCTTCCTTCATGAACTTTGAAGGAAAGAATCTACATGAAGCAGTTAGATGGTTTCATGGAGATGGGATAGGAAGAAAAGGTGTGTTTACTCAAAAAGTCTTTGTATGGCTTGAAATAATTCACTCGTCAGTGGTATCGAAGGTTTGATAGCTTTATCTTGAGCCTGGGTTTCAACAGATGCAAACATGATTATTGTGTCTACGTCAAGAATGTAGATGAGGAGGATGTTCTATACCTATAATTATATGTAGATGATATGCTCATAGCTAGTAGAAGCATGGATGCTGTGAAAAAGTTGAAAAGGGCATTATCATCTGAGTTTGAGATGAAGGATTTGGGTCCATCTAAGAAAATCCTTGGAATGAAGATTTGCAGAGATAAGTGCAAAGGAGTGCTCCATTTGTCATAAGAAAAGTATGTCCAGAAGGTTCTGGAGAGGTTTGGGATAGAGAAAGCTAAATCTGCAGAGACGCCATTGTCGAGCCATATATCTCTCTCCAAGTTATAGAGCCCCCAGTCAGAAGAGGAGAGAGAATACATGGAATGAGTTCCTTATGCAAATGCTGTAGACAGTATGATGTACACTATATTATGCTGTAGACTAGATATAGCACATGCAGTGAGCATGGTTAGTAGATACAGGGCTAGCCCTAGGAAGGAACACTAGAAAGCATTGAAATGGATATTGAGATATCTGCATGGAACAAGGGATTATGGTTTGGTGTTTGGTAGGCAGCCGAAAGGATTTGAAGAATAATCTATGAAGATGTGTGAAGGTTCAGGTCTTCTAGAAGAGTTCGTTGATGCAAATTATGCTGGTAATCTTGATACAAGAAGGTCTACTACTGAATACCTCTTCTACGTATATGGTGGATCGGTGTCTTAGAGATCAACTCTTCAGCCAATCATGGTCTTGTCTATCATAGAGGCTGAGTATATTTGGATAACAGAGGCTACAAAGGAAGCCTTTTAGCTTAGGAGGCTGATTGATGAGTTGGGGGTGGAGCAGAGCAAGGTTACACTATTCAGTGATAGTCAGAGTGCTCTACTGTTGGCACAAAACCCAGTCTATTATGCGCGCACAAAGCATATAGACGTGAGATACCACAGGATCAGAGAGCTGGTGGAGGAAGGTGAAGTGAAACTGATGAAGGTCCATACCAAGGAGAATCAGTCTGATGCACTCACGATGGTACTACCCAGTGATAGCTTTCAAAGATGTATGGCATGAATGGATCTGTTGAGAAGAGATGAGTTCACAAGGACTTGAAAGCACTAAGGTGGAGAATGTGAGCTTAGAAGTGGCACTCCCAAGTCTTGAAAACATGAGAAGATAGATCATGAAAAGATGGGAGCGAGTCGGAAGAAGAATTAGCCTCAATAGCAAAGTTCAGAAACTGGGCCGGCTCACCCTAAGACTGAGTCAGCTAGGTCTCAAAGAAAAATTCAGACAGAAAGCAGCATTTTTGGGCTGTTGGCACTATACACCACTAGGTCGACTCAGTCTAGGACTAAGTCAACCAAGTCATAGGTTAGCCGGCTCAGTTTTTGCTGGTTATTATTTTGTGTACGTGGATTATTTGAATTTGGAAAGTTTTTCTATAAGCTTAGGCTTAACCCTTTATAAAGTATATATACTAAAAATAGGTCAAGGTTGTAAATAACGCTGAAATATACTGAATAAAAGCTCTTTTCTCTCAAAAATTTCTACTTCTCTTCTTCTCTATTTCCTGAATTATTTGATCATGCTTCCACATTAATCTCTGAGAAGTACTTTCTTGTTGCTTGGCTAATCACCAATGGCCACGTCGATCCATGTGGGAAGAACATGCATTTTCGATAGGAGAGAGATCCCCTCAATGCTCCTTTTGTGTCTCAATAATCTTGTTAGAAATAGAAGATGAACCTCATCCTAACAAGAAAATTAGTCGACCGCGTCAGAAATAGGAGGTGGACCTCATCCTGATATAGATAAAGATCCTACAGGGATTTGAAGGCCTTCGATTCCTAGACAAGAAGTTAACCTCATCTTAACGAGGGTGAAGACCTTCGGTTCTTAAACCGGATACATTGAGAAGAGGCCCCCATAATGGCCCTTTTGTGTCTCAATAATCTTGTTAGGAATAGAAGGTGAACCTCATCCTAATAAGAGAATTAGCTGACCATGTCAGGAATAGAAGGTGGACCTTGTTCTGACATGGATAAAGATCCTATGAGGATTTGAAGGCCTCCGATTCTTAAATAAGAGGTTAATCTTATCTTAACAAGGGTGAAGACCTCAAGTTCTTAAATTTGAGATGTTAGGAAGAGGTCCCCTCAATAGCTCTTTTGTATGCCGACAACCTTGTTAGGAATAGAAGGTGAGCCTCATCCTAACAAGAAAACTAGTCGACCATGTCGGGAACAAAAAGTGGACCTCATCTTAACATGGATAAAGATCCTATGGAGATTTGAAGGCCTCCAGTTCCTAAACAGGAGGTTAACCCCATCCTAATGAAGGTGAAGATCTCTAGTTCTTAAACTGGAGATGTCAGGAAAAGGCTCCCTCAATGATTCTTTTGTACCTCAGCAATCCTTTTAGGAACAGAAGGTAAACCTCATCCTAACAAAAAAATTAGCCGACCACGTCAGGAATAGGAGGCGAACCTCATCTGGATATAGATAAAGACCCTATGGGGAATTGAAGATCTCCAATCTTAAACAAGGGGAAGAATACAAATGCAAAGATTTAGTTCTTAAACGGACCAGAAGACCCTTGTTCATGGATAAGGAGAATAGATACCCGAAATATAGAATAAGAGTTGTAATTTTGAGACATCATCAAAGTCAGACACAATGAGAAAATAAAGTAAACTAGCAAGTGATGAGCTAAGATGAAATACAAATGGACAAATGAAAGAAACTTCATCTCATTAAAAATAAAGATTATTACATGAATCAGTAGGACTAGTTACAAAGAATGAAAGAAAATGAGATCCTACTCAGAATTGGATTTTGGACTGCCAACTCCAGCCATTATGAGGGAGAGTTTCAAGCCTTCTATTCACTCCTCAAGTCTCTACCTTGCTGCCAAGCTCTCTCTCAGCATCCTCTCCCACTTGCATGACTCTTCCTCTATCTCTCTTAGCCTTTTTCTAAGAATCGCCGACTCAACTTTGGCATCTTTCACCAAGCCTTCTTGGTAGACCATTTGAACTTTTAAATCATAAAGTTCCTTCTCCGTACCCTCAAACTTTACAGTAAGATTTTCAAGAGAATCTTTCAAAGTGGCAATTTCATCTAGATGTGCACCTGGGCCAGTCTGAGCATTGTCCACCAGTTGTTTGTGAAGCCGCATAACTTTAGAGTTCGCCCTATTGAGTTTTCTCTTATAATGCTTGATCTCCTCACACAAACTAATCCAATGGAAATTGTACAACTACTCAGCATCACTTAATTGTACTTGAAAGTTGATAAACTTCTTCAATCAATCCCAGTCATGCTCCGCATGACTCTAGCCCTAGGCCGAACCACTCTCCAACTACCTGATTTTCTCTTTCGAATTTTGAAGTTCTGCCTCGATGGAACCAATTTTGACAATCAAAGTCCAAACCTTCTCACTGCCAAGCTTCTTCATCCATTCCAATTCTTCAGTCAAAAGATGCTTGTTATTGAAGTAGTCCATAGAGTTCTTTTTATGGACTTATCAAAGGTGGGTGATCTCAATCATGGCTTTCGAATGATGCTTCTTCGATTTCTGAAGTTCATCCCTTACCTTCTTTAACTTCTCATTTGTTCGATGAATCTCCCTCTTTAGGTCTCTAATGGTAGATTTTAAAGGGAGGCCTTGGAGCAATGGTGCAGCCTCGATAGATGGCGGCGAATTATGACTACCTTCGCTAGGGGGATTCTAAATAACAAATATATCGTAACATCAAATATAAAGAAAAATTTATCTTCATTGCCTAAAATGTTTCGAGTACATAAAAGGAAAAGAAGAAAAAGTATAATTATCAAAGATTTTCAACCTCTGAAGATGGGGCAGTGAGCAAAGTCGACGAGTTCTCGATGACCCCTGATTCGGGGATAAGCTTAAAAACCGTAGTGGTAGGATCAAAGTTTTTGGCGCCAGGTCCGATGATTGGAGAAGCGGCACCAATGTGGGAAGGTCCTGCTTCATCGCCAGGCTCCTTAATCAAAAAATCAAGATCCATATCCAGGAACCTCTTAATGACCCTCTTCATGTAGACCTCGAATCCTTCGAGAAAGGCCTCTTGGGCGAAGGCAATTTTGATATCCTCCATTACCTTGGAGGACTTGAAGACCTCGATGGCCCACCCTTCTCTGCATCGACCTCCTCCTCGGCTTTTCTCCACTTTTCCTCCTCCAGGGCCAAGGCGGTCTTTAGCCCTGCCGATGCTTGCTCCTCCCTCCATAGCACTTCCTGAAGGCACTCGACCTCAGCAGAATAAGATCTTGAAACTTCCTTCAAACTTTCAACCTTGGCCTAGACATTCTTGATCTTCGCTTAGGCTTCTTGGACGGCCCTCAAAGCCTCAGCTTTGTGAAGATTCGCCACCTTTGAATGAGCATACAAATAATGTCCAAGCTACAGACAACAAAATGTGAGTTATGGCTCTAGAGTACATCGATACTCAATCAAGACTCAGAAGAGATCGGTTACCTCGAGGAAGGCTGCAAAGGATTCTTTGAATCTCTCCTCATTGGCCTTCCAAATCATTTTCTCTACAATATAAGGAAGGATGCTTCCATCCGACAAGGTGTGGACGACCTCCTAGTCTTTCAGGGAACCCTGCTCCTGACTAGAGCCCTCGCCGTCAAATCTTCTAGCATTCCTCTTGACCTTTCTAGTTGCAGCCTTCTTCCTTTTCTCAACTACTCTCCCCTACTTGGGGGGTACAAGGGTGTTGGTTTTACTAGGCAAGGTCAAGCCCGACACGGTCATGAAAATTTCTGGAGCAGGCAAAGCTTGGGACGGCATGGCTGAGATTGTTTCTTCAACCCTAGCCTTTTTTGATGACTCTCCCCCAAGACCATCCTTTCTTTTGAGGGTCTTAATCCCTTTGGTTAGATGGTTCCACTCTTCCAGAGTTATTTCTACAATGGTAAAAATTAATGTCAGAATAAAGCACAAAGTAAAGTCAATGAGATATAAAAATCTACTTGTCGGATTAAGAAGACTAAGCTCGAGATTAAATAAGGTCTGGTTGTCCAGCAGGCTGGATATATGAGGAGCTTGATAGTCTCAAGCCTATTAACTGAATCTCGATCCTTCCTTTCTAGTTCAGAGGATCAACGGATCGAGTCTCTCAAATTCTCCTAGGAAGATAGTCCTAGTTCTAAGGAAGGACATGAGATAAAGAAGAATCTCTCCTTCCAGTTGTGAACGAAAGAAGGGGCACTCTTAAGCAACCCCTTCTTGCCAAATTGAGAAGATATGTACCACCAGTCTTTAGTGGTAGGATGGTGTTTGAGAGTAAAGTAATTTCAAAATAAAGAAATCATAGGTCTGACCTCGACCATGATGCATAGAGATAGGAACCCTATGATGAATCTAAATGAGTTCGATATCATGGAGGTAAAGGAGATGTTCAAGAATCTAAAGAGGATGACAACAAAAGGTGGAATTGAAAGTCAGAGTCCAATGTAGAGAGCCTCGATGTATAAGCAAAAATGATTTGGAAGAGGGGAGCATGCTCGACCGCTTGGCTTGAGAAGTTCTAGTTCGTACTCCAAGGGTATCCCATACTAAATCCTTATTAGAGAAAGATCCTCGAGATGAAGTAAACAAGGAATGGTGTCGGGGACAAAAAGGGGAGGAGGTGCTTCTACGAGATTGGCTGCCTCCTTAAGACCTAAGTCCATGAAGTCCAAATAGGTCGGGCTCCCAGAACTAGTTGACCAGGACCTTGCAGAAGACATACAAATCAAACTAAAACTTGAAAAAATATCCCAAAAATCAAGAAAAAATAGAGAACGAAGTCTCTCAAAAAATTTGAAGGGTTAGAGATTGAAAAGCATCAAAATAATCGAGAGGAAGTTTGGGCACTAACGTAAATTGGTTGGAGATGGCAAGAAGACAACCAGTGGAATTTAAAATGAACGGAAAGCATCTATAACTAGAGAAAATCGTAGAAAAGGTCAAAGCTCTCGAATGGGAAGAAGGTAAAGACCAAGAGGGCAAGATGAAGACTTGAAGATGGAATAAGGCATTGGAAGAGAGAAGAGAGTTTAAATACCCGAGGGAGGCCTGAGGCAGTTTTGATTGCAAGTTCTTGCTACTCGATCTCCATCGGATACGTGTCCCACTTATCATGATAGAACCAAGTGGTTGATAAGGCTTTAATGATGCCGAACCTCGAAAACCACTTCGGTGAAAATTTTGAAATTCAATCCTTTCAAGTCACCTCATATTTGAGAAGTTCCGGCACTACTACAAATAATGCTAAAACTTTCTGCAGAAGCGGGAAGTCAAGCAAGAACTTCGATAGTCATAGTTTTGTACTTCCTTCTTTCGAAATTCAAATTTGGGAGTAAGGGGACATGTGTTGGGGGTAAAATAACCCCTACCAAAATCTTTGGCGACCGACCTTTATTTTATAAAATTTATCGATCTTCTTAGCAACAACTCTTCACTACAGAACTCATCAAAATCTATCAAAACCTGACTGAGCTCCTTCCAATCACCTAGCGGACTTCCTCTAGTAAAGTTCCTTCCAGTCAAACCCCTTTCCAATTGAATTTTTCTTTTGGCCCCATCTCTACACTACAGTTGACAAATTCCACTAAACTCATGTTTGGAACCTTGGCTTGGCAAAGCTCCCCCCAGTCAAACTTCTACACCTCACTCTATGAAGGACAAATCTTGGCACTCCTATGTCAAGAATTAGTTGTATGGACTTGAGTTAGCCAAAGGACCTCGTCATCAAGGTCAATCTGAGCTTCTCTCCAGGGAACCCGATCATAGAACCCATCAAAGAGAATTTCTTCAATATCGGCATCGCTCGACTTTACTTATAGCCGACCCTGAATGCGACCGAATTCCTCTACACAAAGTAGTGCATCTCGTCAGTCTTAAGTCTGAAAGCTGAATTCCTCTCCAATCTAGCCAGATTATATCATACATGACTTCTGGCCGAACTTGAACAATGAGATGGCTTCGTCCTTAACATGAGTTTGGTTTCCAATATTATTTCTGCTGATCCCTAACTGATCCAAAAGGTGGCCAAACTTCTCAAAGTTATCGAGAGCAACACTAGCAGACATTAGTTAGCTATAAATTCATCACCCACCCCTCAAGAGCCAGCCTCTAAGTTCGGTCTACCTCACTCCAAGCTCCCCATCTCAATACAAGTTCATCCACATGTGTGGAAGCTACGCCCGAGCTCTAGCACATGAAACTTAACCATTTGTAAGTCATGATGAAGGACAGCCCTGCTCCACAATAAACTCTATAACAGACTCCACATGGCTAGAATGACCTACTCCCAGGTAGTTATGACTGTTGCTATTAGTTTGTTACATGCTCCATCTATATAAAGGATCCTCCAGATACGTTTCTTCTCTCTTAAGCTCTTCTCTCTACTCTAATCCTTCTAAGTACTCCATTCATATTGGCCAGAGAATTAACTTGAGCATCGAAGGATCCTATCAGAGCCATCCATCTCTGATCTGAATTTTTTTTTACAAGTCTCGTTGGTGGCCACATCCCTATCCACTCCAGTAGTTTCAATGTCGGCACCATTTTTTGCACCAACAGTAATAATTAGTCTTATATACCTAATTTTTCATCGATTTAAAATTTTTTTAGGCATTTTAATCAATGATTGATTAATGCTCTAGAGAATTTTTGAAATCCTAAGGATCAAATTATTAAGAAAATCCAATAAATGATCAAGTTTAGAATAGAATAAATTTTTGAGTGATTCTAAAATCTTCTTCTAGCCTATATTCAATAAAGAATCCACTTTATATGGAGATGAGTGAAAAAATTATAAAAAAAAAAGAAGCAAGTTCTAGACATTGGTCTCCCATTGAGTAATCAGATCCCATTGCCTAAGTAAGTAATGTTATTCATGTCAAAAATTGGGCAATATGAAGAAGCTTATTACACAATTAGTTTTAACCTATAGTCTATTTGACTCGAGTCAGTAAGCCTGAGGGGTATTCTATATTTAATGCCCTAAAGTCAACTGGTTTGGAAGTCATTGGTTCAAAGCTCCCTATAAGAATCAGATAGAAAGCTTAAGGGGTTAAAACATTGCACTGGCTGTAAAAAAAAAAAAAAAAACTCTAGTCCATACTAAAGAGAGAGGATTAAAGAATAAAGGTAAAAAAATAGTCAAAGAAAAACTCTAAAATTTGATGTACTTCACTTAACTATAATTTGGGATGAAATTAATAATCTGATGATGTATCTCTTAAATCTCTAACTAGGTATTAATTGACTTTAAGATTACCTGAAGAAACTTTCACATCTTATCAAGTCGGTACATGCTTCTAACTTCTTTTTACTCGAGGATAAGTAAAACTCAAATTTGGGATGTGATAATTATCATAAATTTATAAATAAAAATATTTAAATACATATTAATTGATAATTATTTTAAAAAAAATGATATTTTTATTAATATTTTGTAGGAAAAAGGCTCACCAATATAAAGAGCTCGATTTTTGGGTTCAAATGAATCAAATTTAACTCAAATTAAAGCTAAAACGGGGAAGAAATGGAAGCCAAAATTTTAAATAAAGGAAAAAAGAAAAAAAACTTGATTTAGACTGAGCTAGCTTAGAAATCAGCCCAATCGGTCCAGCCAACCTAGCCTGACCGCCGCACAAAGCAGTCGGCTCGACCGACCCCAGCCCATGCTAGTGCCAACCTGCAAAAGCTAGCCCAGCCCGCCAATCGGCCCGATCTACCAAAAGCCCAATTTGCCCATGGCCCACTCCCCTTCGGCCAGGATGTCACCATGACGTCAAAAACTATGCAATCCATGGTGGCCCACAACAATAATCGATTCATTATGGACCCTTAACGAGTCCATCGATAAAAGATGCAGCACATGGGTCATTTTCATAATTTTACCTAATGTGGCATGTGCTGATTTGCTGGAGTCTGTGGTGTGCTCCGTCTACAGGGTCCAACAGCATAGTTCCTGTGCCATCCGTTGGTTGTGCTCTCGTTCGATCTAGATCTAATGGTTGGGGTTAGTTTTCGACTTGATTAAAGACTCTAGTAGTGATTTGGCACCATCAGATGGCTGAGAAGGCAATCAATGGACATCCAATAGTTAGGATGAATTCTAGCTTTTATTAGAACTATCCAAGGCATCTACGCATGATCCAATGGCCTGTAACCCCTAATGAAGATGATCCAATGGTCAGGAACAAATCCAGCATCGATTCAAAGGCTATCGATGGATTTTTGATGATTTTTGATCTGTCAGATTTTAGATCAATGGCCAAAAATGCAGCTAGGTGATGAAATTTGATCCAAACACCAATTTGAGTTTGGATAGGACTCTAAAAAGCCCTATCTTCCTCTATTTAAGGCCCTGTTATGCTAGAAGATGTATAGAGAGCCCCCTATGGGGGATTAACCCTCCAAACCTCCACTTCCTCTCTTCTTCTTTCTTCTTTCTTTTTTCTTTTTTTTATGTTCTTATGTTCCTTTTATTTATCTGGGACATTTGAATATGCTAAAAGCTATAAAGATCAAATCCATGTATGGCTAAAGGTCTTATGTCCAAGAGAGTAAGAAAAGTCTTCTAATCATGAGAGTTTGTAATTTGAACCCTATTTATCTTTTTATTAGGCAATAAAATTTTTTTATCTTTTACATGCTTTTCTTATTTATGATTTAATATTTAATTTCTTATAATTTATACCTAAGAAGATTTGTCATGATTGCAAATAGATATGATTTGTGATCAAATTAGGATAAATTATAAGAATTAATCAGAATTATGTTTATATTCTTTGACTGTATGATATAAATAGTCTATGTCTGTGAGATGGGTCATGATTGTGCTAGATATGGTCCATATTTGATAGAATAGGTTATGTTAGAATCAGATCAAAGGAACATACATCTCATAAGATTGCATATTGATAATAGAAAGATTGCATGAATCAATTATAAACTTGAATATTAAGAAATAAAACTAAAAACCTAGACAACTTCTCTTCTTATTTTTAATTAATTATTAAATTTTAATTAATTATTAATTATCTTTTTTATTTTAATTTGCTAAATGTAAATTAATTCTCTTTAATTTACTACTTTAAATGTTTGCTTTGAAGATTAATTTAAAATTTTAATTTTTTAATAAAAATTAAATACAACTTAGTCTTCAATCTTCGAGAAAATCAACATCTGACTTACTACTGTTCTAATTCATAGTAAGTTTAGTTTAATTTTTGTTTATTGCTGTAATGATAAATATCAAATTTTTGACACTATTATTGGAGATTGTAGCACAATTGCTTCAACTAAAAGAATAAAAATAATTTATTAATTTTTTTAATTAATTTTTAATTTATTGCTTTATATGCTTTATTGTCTTATTTATTTGATTACATTATTCTACTACTTTATTTTATTGCCTTATATGCTTTACTTATTTATTTATTTTATTACTTCATATTTTTAACTTTATTATTTACTTTCCTATTCTACTTTTCAAAACTTATTCTACTATGTAGGAATTTACTTTTTATTATCAATCAATTTAATTTAATTGCTTTTCATACTTATTTATGCTTTCTTTAAATTTCTCCTTTATATTATTTTTCATATATAGTTTATTAATTACTTTTTAGCTAGATTATCTTAATTATATAATTAAATAATTATCTTATTTTATATAATTAATTTACTACTTTTTATAATTTTAAAAGTTGATTTACTTTCTTACTTTACTGATAGGTTACCTAGTTGCTTTTAATCCTAGTATAATTTACTCTCTAACTAGTTAGATTCTCTAAATTAGTTTAAATAAACCTAACATAATTAATCTAGTTAATTTAATTAATAGCTATCTTTCAGCTTTTTATTTTAAATAACCTAATATATAAAGAAAATAAATACACTTCATAACATTTAACTAATATAGGAAAACTAATTAAACCATAAAAAAAAATTAACATGTTTGGACATCTTACTTTATTTGCATTGCATATCAATTTTTGCATAATGATGTGGTCGTAATTACTTTGAATATTATTGATTATGATGTACATCATATTTTGATTGATAATGAAAGCTCTATCGATATTTTATTTTTTGATGCTTTCTCCAAAATGTCTATACCTAATAATCGCTTGGAACCTATAAACTCTCCATTGATAGGATTCACCAGTAATGCTATACCAGTTGAAGAAATAATTACTTTATTAGTTATGGTAGGTCAGCATCCAAAGCAATCCAAAGCTTAAGTTGATGTTCTCGTGGTAAAGGCTCTCTCTACCTATAATGCGATTCTTGGCTGATCTGGTTTGAATGCACTCGGGCTATGATTTTTATGTACTATTTGAAGATGAAGTTTCCAACAGGAGTCATGGAAGTCAAGGAAGATGAAGCTCTAGCATGACATTGCTACATAATTACTCTATGGAGGAGAAAGTAGCAAGATCCTTGCCCGATAGATGGACTTGATGCTCGGATGACATGATGAAAGAATATGGGGAGCCCATCAACGACCTTGTTACAGTATCTCTAAATGATGGGCATGAAGACCATACAATTTAGATTGGCTCTAATTTGCAAGAGGAGGTTAAAAAGAGATCATCACTTTCCTATGGAAGAATGCTAATGTCTTTGCTTGGGTTCCTATAGATATACCAGGGATAGATGCAGAAGTAATAGAACATCATCTAACTGTCGATCTTAAGCACCAACTTGTGAAGCAAAAGAAATGCAGCTTTGCACTAGAGCGACCAAAGGCCATTACAGATGAGGTTGACAAGCTTCTCAAGGCCAAGTTCATCTGAGAGATGTCTTACCTAGACTGTATTGTAAATATGATCCTTGTCAAGAAGGCAAATGACAATTGAAGAATATGTATAGATTTCATAGATTTAAACAAGGTCTATCCAAAGGATAGCTATGCCTTGCCCAGAATTGATCAATTGGTGGATGTAACTTTGGGCCATGAGCTCCTCACTTTTATGAATGCCTTCTCTGACTATAACTAAATCTACATGGCATCAAAAGATAAGAAGAAAACTACTTTAATTACTAATCATGGTTTTTATTATTATAGAATTATATTCTTTGGACTCAAGAATGCAAGTGCGATCAATCAGCACCTAGTGAATAAAATTTTTAAGAAGCAAATCGACTACAATATGAAGGTTTACATGGATGGTGTGCATGTCAAGAGCTGATTTTCAATAAATCATATTATTGACCTAGAAGAAACCATCAGTACACTTTGAAAGTATAAGATGAAGTTGAATCCAATCAAATATGCTTTTGGAGTAACTTTGGAAAAGTTCCTAGGATTCATAGTGTCGAGGCATGGCATCGAAGCAAATCCCGAAAAGATCCAAGCCATCCAGAAAATGATTGCTCCAAAAATAATAAAGAAAGTTCAACACCTGATAGAGAAGGTTGCAGCTCTGATTCACTTCATTTTGAGATCGGTGGCATGTTGCATGCCCTTTTGTTTAAGTACTTAAATAGCCAAAGAACTTCAACTGGACCTCTGAATGTAAGCATTTGAGAACTTAAAGAAATTTCTCAGCTTACCTCCTCTCCTTGCCAAGTCTAAACCTAGTGAAAAGTTGTTCTTGTACCTGGCTGTATCTCCTACTACTATTGGAGCCATCCTGATCAGAGAAGAGGTAAAAGTGCAAAAGCCAATCTACTACATAAGCTAAGTTCTGAGAGATATAGAGATAAGTATATCAAATTAGAAAAACTAATCTATGCTCTGTTGATTGCAATAAGAAAGCTCTAACCCTACTTTTAAGGACATACAGTAAAACTCCTCACCGATCAACCCATCAAGGTATTCCTTCACTGGCTCGACACCTCTAAAAGAATAGTGAAATGGATGCTTAAGCTCACTAAATTTGACATCAAGTTTCACCCTCGGCCATCCATTAAGGCTCAAATATTAGTTGACTTCATCATAGAATGCACAATCCTGGACCCAATCGAGCCTGAACTGCAAGAAATTAGCACTGGCAGTTTGCAGTCGAACTCTCTCAAAGAAAAGAGCAGATCTTCCTGAGGATTAATGGGCCTTGTATATTGATGGGACTTCTAATGCTTTTAAGGTAGGTGCAGGCTTGATTCTTATCAATCCGAAAGGAGTTGTTGTTGAATATGCACTATGCTTTGAGTTTCCTACAACTAATAATAAAATAGAATATGAAGCTCTAATCATAAGGCTAAGAATAGCCAAAGAGTTGGAAGCAGACCATGTAAAAATCTGAAGTAATTCACAACTAGTAATGGCGCAAGTCAATGGTAGCTATAAAGCTCGGGAGGAAAGTATGAAGATGCACTTGGACAAAGTAAAGAGTTTGATATCGACCTTTAGCAGCTTTGATATCTAGTAAATCTCCAAAGCAGAAAATACTAGACCCGACCTACTATCCAAATTAGCCATCCTAGCCCCAAATGAATTGCCTAAAAAGTCTTCTTTAAAGTTCTGTAGCACCTAAGTTTGGAAGAATCTAAAATAATGATGCAGGAGGACCTTGAACCCAGCTGGATTGACCCTTTATATTTGTACCTCAAAAATGGCATCCTTCCTAAGGATCCTAAAGAAGCTTAAAAATTGAGAAATCAAGCCTTCCGTTATGTCCTATATGAGAATAAATTGTATAAGAGGTCTTACTCTTTGCCACTTCTCAAATGCCTCCAACCATTTGAGGCTAATTACACTCTGAGAGAAGTTCATAAGAGAATATGTGAAAACCACCTTGGGGCCAAATCATTGTCTTACAAATTACTCCGACAAGGATATTATTGGCCGACTATGCAACAGGATGCTATTGACTATATGAGGAGATACGATCGATGTCAGAGAAATACCAATATTCAAAGATAGCCAGGCACTCAGCTCACACCCTTAAGTGCTCCATGGCTATTCACACAGTGGGGAATGGATATACTTGGATCATTTTTCATAACATCTAGATAGCAAAAATTTTTCTTGGTGGCAATGGACTACTTTACTAAAAAGGTTGAGACTAAATTCCTGGCAAAGATAACTGAAGTTAAAGTGCATAACTTCATCTAAAAGTTGATAGTTTGTAGATTCGGCCTACCTTAGACTCTAATCACCAATAATAGGTGCCAGTTTGTAGGGACAAAGTTTGCTAAATTTTATGAAGATCTGAATATTTTTTATCATTTTATATCCATAGCTCACCCTTAAGCAAGTGGCAAAGTTGAGGTAACTAATAGAACTTTGTTGTAGAGAATAAAAGCCAAACTTGAGCGAGTGAAAGAAATATGGGTGGATAAACTCTACCATGTGCTTTGGACTTATAGAACTACTCAAAGATTATCAGCTGAGGAGACTCCATTTGCCTTGGCTTTTGAGATAGAGGCAGTCATTTCGATCGAGCTTGTGAAGGAACAATCGGATTTTCCTATCGCAGGATGCATCTAATCGAATCAGATTTACAGTGGAATAATTTTTAAAAATATTTTATGATTTGATCAGATCTGAGAGATCTCAGATCTAACTAGATTGATCAAAAATTAGAAGTAAAATAAAATAAAAATAGTGATAACAATTATCACTTGATCGAATAAACCATTTATCTGTTGTGATGATCTGACAACTGATCCAAGGTCTTGATTGAGCCATGCATTTACCCGACCTCTATCGATATCCACTCAGATCAGATTTGAAAGTCTTCTCATTTTGGATCTAATCTCTAAAGATCAGATTTGGAATCAATCATGAATGCCTGCAAATAGATCTTGGATGGCAGTACCTTTGTCTCTCAATGCGAGAACTAGTCGCAGAGTCTTTGCTAGATCAGGAGCCAACCTTTGATCTTTGAGCTTTGCCCAACCCCTTGGGCACAGAGAAGAGGAAGAGATCTGAAAGACAAGCATAGAGATGGAGATTTTGGCAGGGCTTCACCATAGAGAAATTGCTATATACAACAGCTTGCGTAGAGCCCTATTTATAGACCTAGTCAAGAGTCCCTTCACATATAACTTTGAACAGGTCAAAGTTTAAAATGCAGGACTCTTCCATGATCTCCATGCCCCACACCACATATTTTCTATATTTTGTTGCACAAAACTTAGAAATATGACATGGAATAAAGGATAAGGTGAGTAGATGGCGCAAACTCTTATCTCCCTAGACATTTGAATCAAATTCAAATGCTTTGACCAATCAAAACTAATTTGAATGGGTGCCTTCTCTTATCCATCAGATGCACACGCCATAAATGGGCGTGCGCTCATAAACTCCACGTAAATCCCTAGGGGATGTGCACCCTCAGATAAATTCTAGGGGGCACATGCCATATCTCTAATTTTCTACATATTGGGTCAACATTTGATCCTTGTCCTATTCCCATCTCATGGAATTTTGGACAAATATTTTTCAAATCCCATCCAATGGATTTATTTCAAGTCCTAATCAAGTTAGAATAAGCCTTGATCAGACCAGGACTCAATCCAGTCAGATCGAGAAAAATCTATCTAGAATTTTAGGAAGAGGCTTGTCCAAATTTCATCTCATGATTTTAGGACAAGCCCTAATCTGGCAAAGACAACCCTTGTCTTGTTTCCATCTTATGAGATTTAGGACAAGTCTTGACCAGGCCAGGACAAGGTCCAATCAGATCAAGACAAATTCCTACAAAGTTTTTAGATAAGTCTTGTCCAAATAGTTCTAGAAATTAGCAGATCTTGTCCCATTTTCATACGATGGATTAAGACAAGCCTAGACCAGGTTAGGATAAGACTTTTTTGATCTAAACAAGTTCCAGTCAAACTAGGACAAATCCATACAAGGCTCCTGGATGAGCCAAATCTAATTTGGCTCAGTCAAGATGACCCAGAAAGACTATAGAAGGAGAATGTTAGGTTCAATCATGTGCTAGCATGATTTTCTTGAACCTAATTAGATCTAATCCAAATCAATCGAACTGGATTAGCTCAATTGATGACATCTAGACCTAAACCCTTATTTATATGATCTAGTTAGATTCAATTCTGTATGGTAATGGGACATGTCATGATCTCCATCAATGACATCATTAAAACATCTTTCGATGAACCAGAACTCTTTTGATTCATCCAATCAAAATTGTCGATCATCAAGATAATTCTAATTGATTCCAAAATCCACCAATGACACCTAGCAGTATATGGTGAAAACCCATCAAAATCGAATAGCGAATCTCTCGGTGCAGCTACCTATATGACTGGGTTCTTCTATCATGAGCCTCGATGGGATTAGGGTTAAGATAAACTCGTCAAACCCAACACCCGTCATATGAATGAATCATTCGATTCGAGTCCAATGCAAAGTTCTAATAAAAACTCATTTCTATTATTTCATACTACCATAGACATAGGTTTTAGGACTCGATCTTATGATCATCATAGGACTACTCTACCATGGTTGGTAGATCCCATCTTGATGCGATCCAATTCCTACAATGAACATGCTATTGCCAACATACACCTCAAAATTCTAAATGGCTAGAAGATCGAGTTATTGTATAGTCAAATTATAACACCCTCAAGGTGAACTGCCAATGCACCTTTGGTCAAAGAACCAGACATACGCTGCAGCATCGAGCTAGTCATCGACGAGAAGGTAGGCTCCCTTATGACTGCTCAAGGTGGTCACGCTCAGTGCCCTCATTCTCTAATGAGTACCTGTACTCTTGTTCTGATATCTCCACACTGTAGACTCAAAACTCATCTATCCTAAGAAAGCGATCGTACATTGATCTTTCAGATCAATCACCATTCTCGTGATGATGCTACGATTGGAAGCAATTTATGAGTCAATTATGATAACAAATGCCTTAAATTCACAACTCTTGAGAATATGTGTTATCATGTCTATTAACTCAATGGATGTATTACAGACACTTTATATATAATATAATAGAATAAATATTTTTTTAATTAATTTTAAGTTAAAATTATAAAAATGCTTCAAGAAAGTATTTAACAAGTATCAGTCAATCTGGCTTCTCGGACACATATCTAACAAACTCCCACTTGACCTAAAGCCAATTGGCTATAAATCTAAGTCCCATCTTCTCAAGGTGGGCTTGGATCTTCTACGAGCCTAAAGGCTTCGGCATTGGGTCGACCGCATGGTCTATGAAGTCGACTCTCTTAATCTCAATGTGTTCCTTCTTGAGGTAATCACAGATGAGGTGGAACCATCTTCTTGGAATATTTCCAACTTACAGTACCACAGTGCATAGGAACAAATTTTCTGATGTTGACTTTCAATCATCTATGTCAGACATAAAGTCTGAGTCTGCAAACTCCTGGATCTAGAGTTCACCATGTTGAACTTCTTCAGCACCTCCTCTATATAAAAGATCCAGCATCCTCTTCAGTCTATCTCTATAGACCTAAAATGAAGGATGCCTTACCTAGGTCTTTTAAAGAAAATTCCTTAGATAACCATACTTTTCCCTATGTCAATATGGAAATATCATTCCCAATCAAGAGGATGTCATCCATGTACAATACGAGAAAGAAAATAGCGCTCCCACTGACCTTCTTGAACATACTTGATTTCTCCTCATTCTTGATTAAACCAAATGATTTGATTACATCAAGCATTCCAACTTCGAGATGCTTGCTTGAGTCCATAGATGGATCTTTGCAGCTTGAAGATCTTTGTGATCACCATCACTGGATGTGAAAATAAATGGTTGTTTCATATAAATATCTTTCTCAAGATATTCAATTATGAACTCCATTATTACGTCCATTTGCCATATTTCATAATTGAAATATACTACAATGGCAAGCAATGTGCGGATGGTGGCCACTGACGAGAAGGTAACCTGATATATTTTTGCCACTCTCCTAGTCTTAAATATCTCTACATTTCCATCTACACATATCTTTCTCTTGAAGATCTATTTATACCCAATAGATACTATACCTTTAGGTGGATCTACCAAAATCTAGATTTAGTTTGAGTGCATCAAGTCAATCTTTAACTTCTTACCAATTCTTAGAGTCGATATCTGATATCGCCTTGTTATAGGTTCTAGGATCATCATTATGAATCCATTTTTCATGAGGAATATTTTCTCTACATCCTCTAAAATAGTATCTAAGTACCTTCAGGAGGACGAAAAATTCTATTTGACCTACGAGGTAGAGGAGGCAGTGAATTATGGATCAGCTCAAACTAACTGAGTTTCTAAGATTTCTTGGCTCTTTGCTCTTTGGAGACTTTCTCCTTGAGCCTAATTTATCTTTCGATGCCACCATCTTAAACAAACTATTTTCCAAAACATGGTGTGTCAATCCACAATCACATTATGGTCTTTCGAAAGATAGAAGTAATATTCTAATAACTCTTTAGGATATCCAATAAACCGAGCTCTAAGGGACCTAGACTCTAACTTGTCCACTGTCGGACAATCCCAATTCTGAGATGACTCAGACTTGGCTTCTTATCATGCCATATCTCATACAGTATGGTAAAAATGGTTTTAGATGGAACCTTATTAAACTATGTCCCTAAAAAAACTCAGGAAGATATATGAAGCTCATCATGGATAAACTATATCTAATAGAATTCATTTTCTCTATTCTAAAATTCCGTTAAGTTGAGGCATTCCAGGCAAAGTCCATTATGAGACTATACCATTGTCTTTGAGATAGTCTAAAAATTTTTAACTAAGGTATTCACCTCCTCGATCTGATCGAAGAACTTTAATGGACTTTCCGATTTGCTTTTCTACTTCATGTCTGAATTTCTTGAACTTTTCAATGGCTTCAGACTTATGTCGTATCAAGTACACATATTTATACTGAGATAGATTATCGATAAAGATAATAAAGTAGACATAATTATCTTTGGTCAGCACATCGAATGGGCTACACACATCTATATGTACCATGGCAAGTAGGTCTGTGGCCCTTTCTCATGTCCCACAAAAGAAAACTTGGTCATTTTGCCTTGAAGCCATTATTCATAAATCAAATATGACTTGAAAGTCAACGGATCCATTAGTCTGGATTTCTCCAATTTGTTAATCCTGTCTTCAGCAATATGACCTAGCCTTAAGGTGCCATAGGTACCTTTTATTAACACTATCTCTAGATCATTTTGATCCTATGGCATTCATATTTTGCTCGACAGACTCAATGATGAGCATTCCTTCAGAAGATCCTTCTTCCTGCTTATTCTTTAGGCTAGCCAGGTATGCAGGGTAGTCCCACTTCCAATGGCCATCGGAGTTATAGTGAAAATACTTTTTCTTCTCCGTGGCCTTCTTCTTCGGCGCTCGCCCTAATTTTCTTCTTCTATTTTCTTCTTCTTCGCAGACTTGTTCTTCTTTCTAAAAGACTTTGTCTTGGAAGGAATCTACTCCAAAGCCAAAACTGAGTCTTTTGAACTCTTCAAATTTTGCTCAACAATAACCAGCATGTTTATTAACTCGGCCAAGGTGCACTAAAGCTTATTCATATGGAAGTTCATAATGAACTACTCATGCGAATCAATCAAGAACTGCAGGATCACATCAATTTGTAGTTCCTTGTCCATCAAGACTCTAAGATTCTCAAGCTCTTTAGATCCTTGATCATTGCTGAGCAATAATCTTGGACCAACTACCCATCACACATTTGCATCTTAAAAATTCTCTTCGAGACTTGATAATGTGCTGCACGACTCTATTCACCAAACAACTCTTACAGGTGCACCAATATTTGGTGAGCAGTCCTGATGTCTTCATGTTGGTGTTGCAATTCATCTAACATTGAGCCCAACATGCGGTACCTTACTTTGTTATGATTATCAAACCACTTCTCATGAGACGTTTTCTGATCAACAATCAGATGGACTGGTAAAGGGGAGGTCCTAGTCTAATACATAGTTCAACTTTTTTGAATCCAAAAAAATTTTGAAGTTCTTTAGCCAATCCTTATAAATTGATCTAGTCAACTTATGGGTATCAAGGATTCAGGCTAGGGGTTTTGATGCAGATATTTTTCTGTAGAGAGTCAAAGTTTCTAGTTAAACTTATAATTTGACTCAATCAATTTATTTAGGAGCTTCATTTTTAAACAAATTAAGCCTCCACTATTTTCTCGGATCCCTACACTTCCTTGGTAGAGATACGAAAATCTCCACGATCATTGATTTCTAGTGGATGGTGTAGTCCCATCGACTTGCTCACCATCTTACCTAATAGTTATTGGTGATGGGTCAATCGATGAGTGGATAACTCTTGTCCAATATTTTTTTAAACATGATGCACCCAAACCTGATCTCTAATTCATGAAGCTCACCATGTCCGAAATATTGCTCTACTCCTCAGTTAAGTCAAACCCATCATTTGCATAAATTAAATTTTTGATTGGGTCCCTCACCATATCTAAAATATTGAGCCCAACCCATCCTCCAATCCGTAGCATCCATTGCCTAATAGACATGGTTGCATCTTTTCGGTGCAACTAAACCACTGTATCCAGTCGAGAATAATTAACCTTGGTAAGGGCCCGCACATCTACAATGGTGGAAGATCTAGGACTTAATATTTTTTTAGAAAGATTTGATTTGGTCTCTTAGACTCAACTAGTCATAACATTTATGACTAACCTAGTGGCATGGGTTAACTTGAATCATTAGCCATCTCAAACTAGAACTGGATCGACTCAATTGACTAGGTAAGTAAGATTAGTGGAAGAAATATGCCATTAACTCATCATAAATGCATTCAGATCGAGTAGCTTCTAATTAAAGATCATCGATCGTATTTATCATATTTATCTTAGACATCGACTTGTCTGACCAGAATTGATCGGGTTAGCTTACAATCCAGGCTCGAACCATAGAGCCAAATTAGGTCTTAACTTGATCGACCATATATAACTGTGAGTCAACCTTGACCAAGACTTGATCCTATTAGGCTAGTTAAATTTAAGCACTCTTGATCCCACCTAACCAACTCTTGATTCGATTTGATCAACTACTAGACCTAATTGAGCTACCCACATCCAAACCAATGATTTATGAAGGTATCTTAGATCTAAAAATTTATAATTTTAGATCTAATTATTTTCATAAACTTAATTCTTAATTAAGTCTAAGGGTTCAATAACAAAATATGTATCAAAAATTCTAGAATTTCAAGATCTAAGCTTTTGCAGAAAAGTAAGTTTTCAATTTTTGATTAAGAGCAAACGCGCAGCACCCCTACACGCCATAAGAGCATCCCATTGAATGAGAAGAGAGGGCCTTTAAATTCTTCTTACTCTTATGACCGAATGGCCAAGGAGAATGCCTTAATCAGAAATATGAACTATACTATAAAACCATTAGATCTAAAGCACATAATTGTTACATGATTTAAGATCTAATCTATACATATTTTGCATACATCTCATGTATTAAATTTAATATTTAAATTTATATTTCAGATCTGATTACATTTGATGTAATATCTAAAAATAAAATTTTAAATGATCTCATCATAAAAAATTTTAATTTAGACTACTCATGGCGTAGATCTATAGAACTAGTCTAGACATGCATTACATATGTCATACATATAAAATTTTTAAATGCATCTCATGCTTTCAGATCTAATTATATCATATATAATATTTAAAATTTAACTAATCTAATCACATAATCTTCAAAAATTAAATGAACATTTTATAAAATTTTGGATCTAGTCTATGAGATTAAACTAGGAATCTAGTCTAGACATATGCTGCCTGTCTCACATATATCAAAATTTTAAATTAAATCTTATATTTTAGATCTGGTTACATCTAATATAACATCTAAAACTTAAATGAACAAATCATAAAAAATAAAAATAATTATATCAATATATTGAAAATAATAAGAATAGAACAATGTTTAGACTACAAGTTGAAGAAAAATCGCAATTTTTTAATTTTAGTCTGATTTTACATTAAAACTATATTTTAATTGATTTTATGAAGATCGATTTCTATTGAGTTTCTCAAATATTTAATCACTTGATCCTAAAATAATATAACAATAGATAATAAAAAATACATTACCAATAATCACCTGATGAATCAAATTGTGTTCAATTCGAGATTGATAAGCTAAATGGTCCATTAATTCCAATCAAAATAACAAAAACATCTCCTTTTTTATATCCTCCATGATTAGATTTGGAAAAACTCTTGTGCCTTAGTGATATCCACAAACTGGGCACAGCACCTTCATCTCTTAATGCAAAAACTAGTCGCGCTGTCTTTGTAGGATCAGGAACCAACTTTTGATCTCTGAGCTTTGCCCAACCCCTTAGGCATAGAGAAGAGGAAGAGATCTAAAAGAGGGGCGTGGAGATGGAGATTTTGGTAGGACTGAAGGAAAATCCTGATTTTTTGGATCAGATTCGTTCAGATCTGATCGAATCAAGAGATATATTTCAAAATTTTTTTCCTCGATTCTAATCAAATCTAGGATGTTTTAGATCTGATTCTTATTATTTTAGTAATTAAAATAAATTTAGATAAATTAAATTAAATTTAATTTACCTTGAAGTGGGTAATCCTATTACCCGTTGATGATTCTGTAAGCAGCGGAAGATTCTGGATCTAGCCATGCAAGTGCCTGGCCTCTACCGATATCTACTCAAGCTAGATCTAGAGATCCTTTTCTTTTCTATCATGTCTCCAAAAATTAGATCTAAATTTGATCTAGAGGATCTTCAAAACTTCTTTCGAAGATCAGCAGTTGTCCTTTGGAGCAGCGCAGCCTTCTAGCTTTCAGTCGCCTTTCTCTCGTCTGGATTGCACCAACCAAGGTCCAAACCACTTTGGATGTGGAGATGAGAGGGAGAAGGTGGGTTTGGCATGGAGGAAGAGGGGAGAGGAGGCCTTGGGGCATGGGAATTGAGTTCCTTTCCAATCATAATTTGAGTTGGGCGCAGGGTCTTATTTATAGACTATCTATGATCCAACTCCTCTTCTTCCCAACCAATCACAACCCTTTGTGAAATCAGATCTAAATCTGATTGGTGGAAATAGAGTCCCTTGGATTCCTCCTTAGATGGTGCCTAAGACCAGTCAAACTTGGTTCTTAGGAGAACTCTAATCGGAATCCAAAAAGGAGATGGAGTCCCTATCCAACAGGGACTCCTGGGCGCCTCCAACTTGGGCACACGCCAAGGGTGGCGTGCGCCCTCCTCCTTGCCAGGTTCTGGCAGGGGGACAGGCCCCCACCAGCTCTCCAATAGGTGCATGACACGTGGACAGAAGTCAAAGTGTCAATGGTCAACATTTGACCAGTCAAAGGTCAACTTTTGACCAAAGTCAAAGGACGAGAAATGGCAGGTGACCAAAAATGGCAGGTATTGTCTTACAAAATAAGACAACCCTTTTCTGACCTGAACAGGCTCCAGTCAGACCAAGTGAAGGCCTCTGATTGAGCACAAACTCCTTTGGCTCAGTCAGGACAACTATTTATGATAGTAAAAGAAGAACGTTAGGTTCAATCGAGTGCTAGCACGATTTTCTTGAACCTAATTGAATCTCATTCAGATCAATTGAACTAGATAGTTCAATTGATGATCACCAGATTCAAACCCTTGTTTGTGTGACCCAGTTAGGTTCAGTTCTGTATGGTAATGGGATATGTCATGATCTCTATCATCGACATCATCGAAACTCCTTTCGATGGATCAGAACTCTTCTGATTCGAACAGCTAGAATGATCGATCATCTAAATCATTCTAATTGCTCCCAAAATCCACCAGTGACACCTAGCAGTATATGGTGGCAACCCATCAGAGCTGAATGCGAACCTCTTGGTGCAGCTACCTGTGTGATTAAGTTCTTCTATCTTGAGCCCCGATCAGATTAGGGTTAAGGTGAACTCGTCAAACCCTAGTCTCTGTCATATGATGTAATCATTCGATTCAAGTCCGATGTGAAAATCTAAATAGAAACTCTTTCTATTATTTCACTCTGCCATGGCCATGGGCTTCTGGACTTGATTCTCATGATCATCATAGGGCTGCTCCTCTACCACCGAGGTAGATAGATTCCATCTTGATGCAATCCAGTTCCTACAATGAACATGCTATAGCCAACATACACCTCAGGGTTCCATATGGCTAGGAGACCGAGTAATGGTGTAGTCAAACTATAACACCCTCAAGGTGAACTGCCGATGCACCTCAGGTCAAAGAACCAGACACACTACTGCAGCATCGAGTCAGTCATTGACGAGAAGGTAGACTTCCTAATGACTACTCGAGGTGGTCACGCTCAGTGCCCTCGTTCTCTAACGAGTACCTGTACTCTCGCTCCGGTGTCTCCACACCGTAGACTCAAGACTCATCTACTAAAGAGAAGCGATTGTACACCAACCTTCCGGATCAATCACCATCCTCGTGATGATCCTATGGTCGGGAGCATTTTATGAGTTAATAATGATTATTCATGTCTTAAATTTTCAACTCTTGAAAATATGAATTATCATTACCATTAACTCAAAGGATGTATCACAGACACTAAATACACATATGTGATAGAAAATAACCCATTTTATTGATTTTAGTCAAAATTATAATTTTGCCCCTAGAAGTGTATTACAAGTGTCAGCCAATTCTGGCTTCTAGGGCACATATATCTAACAAATCTCCCACTTGTCCTAAAGCCAATTGGCTACAAGTCTAAGTCCCATCTTCTCAAGGTGGGCTTCGATCTTCTGCTGGCCCAACGGCTTTGTAAGTGGGTCTGCCACATTATCTGTGGAGTTGACTCTCTTGACCTCGACGTAACCCTTCTCGAGGTAATCGCGGATGAGGTGGTATCGCCGCTCAATGTGCTTGGATTTCTGGTGAGACCTCGGCTCCTTAGCAAGGGCTATGGCGCCATTGTTGTCGCAGTATAGAGGAATGGCATCTGATGGCATTACTCCAATTTCTGCAGCAAACTTCTTGTACCAGAATGCTTCCTTCGCAGCCTCTGATGCAGCGATATATTCTGCTTCCATGGTGGAATCTGCTATCACAGTTTGCTTGGAACTCTTCCAGCTGACAGCACCACCATTGCACACAAACAGACTCCCAGATGTCGACTTTCGATCATCTATATCGGACATGAAATCCGAGTCTGTGTATCCCTGGACTTGGAGTTCTCCATTACCAAAGACCAACATCATATCCTTAGTTCTTCTCAAGTACTTAAGGATACATTTCACAGAAGTCCAGTGTTCTTCACCTGGATTTGACTGATATCTGCTTGTGACACTCACAGCATGGGCTATATCAGGTCGTGTACATAGCATGGCATACATGAGGCTCCCTATTGCAGAAGCATAAGGGATCTTGCTCATGCGTTCTATTTCCTCAGGTGTGCTAGGGCACATCTTCTTGGAAAGATGAATACCATGTCTGAAGGGTATTAATCCCCTCTTAGAGTTTTCCATACTAAACCTCTTTAGTACTTCCTCTATGTACATCTTCTGTGAAAGTCCTAGCATCCTATTCGGTCTATCCCTATAGACCTTAATTCCTAGAATAAAGGATGCTTCACCTAGGTCTTTCATGGAGAATTCCTTGGACAACCATAATTTGACTGTTGTCAACATGGGAATATCATTCCCAATAAGGAGGATGTCATCCAC
>QRFJ01000557.1:273619-458642 GCA_006176705.1 Cocos nucifera
TTGAAAATTATGAATTATCATTATCATTAACTCAAAGGATGTATCACAAACACAAAATACACATATGTGATAGAAAATAATCCATTTTATTGATTTTAGTCAAAATTATAATTTTGCCCCTAGAAGTGTATTACAAGTGTCAGCCAATTCTGACTTCTAGGGCACATATATCAAACTATCTCCCACTTGTCCTAAAGTTAATTGACTATAAGTCTAAGTCCCATCTTCTCAAGGTGGGCTTCGATATTCTGCTGGCCCAACGGCTTTGTAAGCGGGTTTGCCACATTATCTATGGAGTCAACTCTCTTGACCTCGATGCAACCCTTCTCGAGATAATCGCGGATGAGGTGGTATCGTCGCTCAATGTGCTTAGATTTCTGGTAAGACCTCAGCTCCTTAGCAAGGGCTATGGTGCCATTGTTATCATAGTACAGACGAATGGCATCTGATGGTATTACTCTAATTTTTACAGCAAACTTCTTGTACCAGAATGCTTCCTTCGCAACCTCCGATGCAGCGATATATTATGCTTCCATGATGGAATCTGCTATCACGGTTTGCTTGGAACTCTTTCAGCTGACAGCACCACCATTGCACACAAACAAACTCCCAGATGTCGACTTTCGATCATCTACATCGGACATGAAATCTGAGTCTGTGTATCCCTGGACTTGGAGTTCTCTGTTACCAAAGACCAACATCATATCCTTAGTTTTTCTTAAGTACTTAAGGATACATTTCACAGAAGTCCAGTATTCTTCACTTGAATTTGACTGATATCTGCTTGTGACACTCACAGCATGGGCTATATCAGGTCATGCACATAGCATGGCATACATAAGGCTCCCTATTGCAGAAGCATAAGGGATCTTGCTCATGCGTTCTATTTCCTCAGGTGTGCTGGGGCACATCTTCTTGGAAAGATGAATACCATGTCTGAAGGATATTAATCCCCTCTTAGAGTTTTCCATACTAAACCTTTTTAGTACTTCCTCTATGTACATTTTCTATGAAAGTCCTAGCATCCTATTCGGTCTATCCCTATAGACCTTAATTCCTAGAATAAAGGATGCTTCACCTAGGTCCTTCATGAAGAAATCCTTGGACAACCATAATTTGACTGTTGTCATTATGGGAATATCATTCCAATAAGGAGGATGTCATCCACGTACAATATGAGGAAGACAACAAGCACTCCCACTGATCTTTTTGAAGACACACGGTTTCTCTTCATTTTTGATGAAACCAAAATATTTTATCACATCATTGAAATGAGTGTTTCAGCTCCGAGATGCTTGCTTAAGTCCATATATGGACCTTTGCAACTTGCAAATCTTGTGATCAGTATCACTGGATGTGAAATCTAGCGGCTGTTTCATATAGATATCTTTCTCAAGATATCCATTCAATAATGTTGTTTTTATGTCCATTTGCCATATTTCATAATCGAAATAGGCTGCAAAGCAAGCAATGTGCGGATGGATTTAGCATAGCCACTGGGAAAAAGGTATCCTGAAGTCAAGCCTTCATATGACTATAACCTTTTGCCACTAGTCTAGCCTTGAAGTCTCCATTATCCCATCTACACCAATCTTTCTCTGAATATCATTACACCCAATAGGACATACCTTCGGTGGATCTACCAAGTTCAGACTTGGTTCGAGTGCATCGAGTCAATTTCTGACTGCATTGTCTCTAGCCATTTTTCGGAGTCGATATCTAATATCATCTCATTGTAGGTTTTGGGATCATCACCATGAGCACCATTACCTATGAGAAAAATTTCCTCTACATTCTCTGAAATAATCCCTAGGTATCTTTCAGGGGGCATGGAAACTCTTTCCGATTCTTCGAGGCTGGAGACGTAGTGTTCTTATTGGCTATAACCTGATTTGGTTTTCCAATTGATCCTTAGCTCGTTGTTTCTTGTGAGACTTTCTCATCAAGCTTAATCTGCTTTCCAATTCCCACTGTCTTGAATAAACTATTTTTCAAGAAAGATGGCATGTCGACTCACAATCACATTATGGTCTTCTAGAATGTAGAAATAGTATCCTAATGACTTTTTAGGATATCCTATGAATCGAGCTCTAAATGACCTAAACTCTAACTTGTCCGCTTGTTGTCTTTTGACATGTGCCGAACAACCCCAAATTCTGAGATGACTCAGACTTGGTTTCTTACCGTGCCATATCTCATATGGTGTGGTAGGAATGGTCTTAGAGGAAACCCTATTCAGTAGATAAATTGAAGTTAACAATTAATATCCCCAAAGAAAATTAGGAAGATCTATGAAGCACATCATGGATCGGACCATATCCAATAGAGTCCGATTTCTCCATTCTGAAATTCCGTTGAGTTGAGGTGTTCCTGATGGAGTCCATTGAGAGACTATTCCATTATCCTTGAGATAGTCTAGGAATTTTTGGCTAAGGTATTCACCTCCTCGATTTGATCGAAGAATCTTAATAGATTTTTTAATTTGTTTTTCTACTTCATGTCTGAATTCTTTGAACTTTTCAAAAGCTTCAGACTTGTGTCTCATAAGATACACATACCCATACCTTGATAGATTATCGGTAAAGGTAATGAAGTAGACAAAATTACCTCTAGTCGGCACATCAAATGGGCCGCACACATCAGTATGTACTAGGGCAAGAAGATCTGTGGCCCTCTCCCCATGTCCTACAAAAGGGAGTCTGGTCATTTTGCCTTGGAGACAAGATTCATAAGTTGGATATGACTCGGAAGTCAATGGACTCAATAGCCCATTTTTTTCCAATTTGTTGATCCTATCTTCTGCTATATGACCTAATCTTTGGTGCCATAGATATCTATCATTTGGACTATCCCTAGGTCGTTTGGCATTCACGTTTTGCTTGATTGTTAGAATAGGTACATCAATATGTAGCTAATAAAGATCGTTAATAAGAAAACTATTTGCAATTTTATTTCTTTCATAAAGAATGTTACAATGGTCCTTAAAGAAGGTAATCACATAGCCTTCTAGTGCTAAATATGAAACAGAAATCAAATTCCTGCTAGCTGCAGGCACATAATAACAATCTTTCAAAACTAAATCTAAACTAGATGGTAATCGAAGAGGGTATGTTCCCACCACCACTGCAGCAACTCTTACTTCATTATCGATGCATAGGATCTTGTCTCCATCCCTCAGCCTCCTGCTATCCTCAAGATCCTGTATAGAAGTGCACAGATGAGCACTAGAACCAGAGTCAAGCACCCAACTGGATGCAGAAGAAACCATAAGGTTAGACTCAATAACGAGCATACCTCCAGAAGGACCTTCCTTCTTATTCTTCAGGGTGGCCAGGTAAGTAGGACAGTTCTGCTTCCAGTGGCCATCACTATTATAATGAAAATACTTTTCTTTGGCAGCGGCTTTCATCTTCGGCTCTGCCTTTTTCTTCTTTGCTCCTTCCACCTTCTGCTTTTTCACAGACTTTTTTTCTTTCCATGAGACTTTCTTTTGAAAGAAGTCCGTTCCATAGTAAGAACTAAGCCTTTAGAACCTTTCATAGAAAGCTCAGTGGTGACCAACATATTTATTAATTGGGCCAAGAAATTTTAAAGTTTATGCATGTGGTAATTCATGATGAATTGCCCATATGCATCAGTCAAGGATTGCAGAATAATATCGTTCTGTAGATCCAAGTCTAACTTCACACCGAGCTTCTCAAGCTCTTCCATGTCCTTGATCATCATCAGATAATGATCTTGGACTGACTGCCCATCATGCATCTTAGCCTTAAAAAGTTATTTCATGATTTGATTACTTCGCTGTGCGACCTGTTCACCAAAACATCTCCTACAGGTGAGCCAAAGCATTTTGCGCGAGCAATCCGATATCTTCATGTTGGCCGTGGAGCTCACTCAGACATCAAGCCCAACATTAATATTTGGCCTTATTATCTCGTCTATTCCATTCCAGAGAGTCTCCTATTCAGTGGATGACGATGCTGGGTAGGGGAGATCCTGGTCCAATACATGGGTAACTTCTTGGACCCAAAATGATTTAATAGTCCTAAGCCAATCTTTATAATTGGCTCGATCAGTCTTATTGTGTGTCCAGGATAGCGTGCTAATGGATTGATGCAGACATTTCCTAAGTAGAGAGTTCAAAGAATCACATTAGATATTTTAATTTTGATTTGACCAATTTATTTGAGGAATTTTATTTTTAAACAAATCAGCTCCCATATTTTCTCGGATCCCTACACTCCTCTGCTAGAGATGCAAAAATCTCCATGATTAATGACTGTTCTAGTTGGTGGGTCGATTCTCACCAACTGGATCATCACCTTCATCCTAACAGTTATTGGTGATGCGGTTAAGCCAATGAGTGAACAACTCTTGCTTCAATTGATTCTCTAATCATGGTGCACCAAACTTATCTCTTAATTCAGGTAATCTCACCGTATCCAGAAGTTATTGATCCACTCCTTAGTTAAGTTCAGACCCACCATTTGTATAAACTGATTCTTAATTGAGTCTCTCACCGTATTTCAGAATATTGAGCCCAACTCATCCTCCGCCCATAGCATTTCCAATGCCTAATAAGACATGGGTTGCCATCTCCTAGTGCAACTGAGCCACTGTATCAGTCGAGAGCAATCACCCTGAAAAGGCCCGCACAATCTTATAATAGTGGAGAACTCAGACTTCAATCTTTTCTTAGGAAGATTTGATTCTGCGCTCTCAATTAAACTAGACTTGTCATAGTCATAATCAATATGACTACCTAGTGAGCATGGTTTAGGCTCGGATTATTGACCACCTCATATCAGAATTGTGTCAATAGATATGGCCAGTAAATGAGGACCAGTGAAGAAAATATGCCATTAACTCGCTTTACAGAACGACTCATTCAGGCTCGAGGTAGCTTCCAATTGAAAAACCAATTGATCGTAATGCGCCAACACCTTACCTCTTAGACACCTTAAAATTTAATTGAGTTACGACTGCATTCAGAACATTAGGCCTACACACTCACTCAACCTCACATGACCTAACACTCTAGTATCATAGTTGCATGATCAATGGAGCTTCAATTTCGACCACCCATGATTTAATCCTATCAGGTTAGTCGTCAATTTAAGCATGTACCTCATAGGATAACACCACCACACATTGATTCCCTGCAAATTAAACTGAAACAGCCTAACGTGGGCGTACCGTTAGCTATCCATCGATCGTTTGATCACACTCTAGCCCACAACTGTACACGGATCTACGCTTGGAACATATCAACCCGATAAATTCACATTAAAATTCCTCTACTACCCGAATTAATGTCTTCAGCCAATCGTGTTAAATTAATTTTAAGTGTCTAATTCTAAATTTCTATACTATCTAATATTATATTGAAGCCTGGGGCTGTCAACTAAACTTAAAATAGCATAATAATCCTTAGGTTCTCAGGATCTAGGGTTTCATGCAGAAAGAAGTCTTTGACGTTTTTTCTGGATTAGCGAAATGCCGCAAGCACCCACATGTCATGAGAACACCCCATCGGATGTGGAAGAGGACCTTGAAATCCTGTCTTCATTTCTTATGATCGGACAGCCAAAGGGAACGCCCTTAATCAGGAAACATTGTAATACTACAAAGAATAATTTTTAGATCTATATCATATTCTATCTCATATACAAATTTAGATCTAACCATGGAATATTTTGCATCTACATCTCAGTATTATCGAATCATGCAGTATTTTTATAATCTAAATTATCTCATAATAATCCAAAAAATTAAAAAAAAATATTAGAATTTGATCTATCAAATTAAACGCTAATCTAGATTAATTATGTAGAACTATTCTACAACTAGTCTAGACAAGCACAATCATATCTCATATGATATTTAAAATTTTAAAATTAATTTTATTTACTATATTTTAGATATCCTATTTAATAATTATAATATCAAAAAATAGTAAAATAAATAGATCTAAGAATATATTTAATCAAAATTAAATTGAAAACATACCAAGACTATTCTATTAAGAACATTCTATTTTAGAACCTAGTCATGCATATTTCCTATCTTTAGATCCAAATCATGTTAAATTTAATTTATTTTAATTTTAGCATCTGATCAACATCTCATGTGATATCAATAAAAATATTTATTTTTTTAATTAGAATAAATTTTTAAAAAATTAGATCTAAAAACCACTTTAGAACCTTGCTCTGATATCAGTTGAAGGGAAATCTTGATTTTCCGGACCAGGTTCGTTTAGATCTGATCGGATCAAGAGATATATTTTAATTTTTTTTTTCTTTGATCCTAATTAGATTTAGGATGTTTTAAATCTAATTTTTATTATTTTAGTAATTAAAATAAATTTAAATAAATTAAATTAAATTAAATTTACCTTGAAGTGGGTAATCCTATTACCCGTTAATGATCCTGTAAGCAATGGAAGGTTCTGGATCTAGCCACGCAAGTGCCTGGCCTCCATCAGTATCCACTCGAGCTGAATCTAGAGATCCTCTTCTTCTCTATCATGTCTTCAAAAATTATATCTGAATCTGATCTGGAGAATCTTCAAAACTTCTTTCGAAGATCAGCAGTTGTCCTTTGCAGCAGCGCAATCTTCTAGCTTTCAGTCGCCTTTCTCTCGTCTGCGATTTGCACCAAAACCAAGGTCCAAACTACTTTGGACGTGATAGGAGAGACAGAAGTTGGGTTTTTGGCATGGAAGGAAGAGGGGAGAAGAGGCCTTGGCGGCATGGAATTTGAATTCCTTTTCAATCATAATTTGAGTTGGGCCCTGCGTCTTATTATGACTATCTGTGATCCAACTCCTCTTCTTTCCCAACCAATCACAATCCTTTGTGGAAATCAGATCTAAATCTGATTGGTGGGAATAGAGTCCCCTGGATTCGTCCTTAGATGGTGCACCTAAGACCAATCAAACTTGGTTCTTAGGAGAAGTCTAATCGGAATCCAAAAAGGAGATGGAGTCCCTGTCCAACAGGGACTCCTAGGCACCTCCAACTTGGGCACACGCTAAGGGTGGCGTGCGCCCTCCTCCTTGCCAGGTTCTGATAGGGGGATAGGCCCCCACCAGCTCTCCAATAGGTGCATGACATGTGGATAGAAGTGTAAAGTGTCAATGGTCAACATTTGACCAGTCAAAGGTCAACTTTTGACCAAAGTCAAAGGACGAGAAATGGCAGGTGACCAAAAATGGCAGGTATTGTCTTACAAAATAAGACAACCCTTTTCTGACCTGGATAGACTCTAGTCAGACCAAGTGAAGGCCTCTGATCAAGAGCACAAACTCCTTTGGCTCAGTCAGGACAACTATTTATGATAGTAAAAGAAGAACGTTAGGTTCAATCGAGTGCTAGCACGATTTTCTTGAACCTAATTGAATCTCATTCAGATCAATTGAACTGGATCAGTTCAATTGATGATCACCAGATTCAAACCCTTGTTTGTGTGACCCAGTTAGGTTCAGTTCTATATGGTAATGGGATATGTCATGATCTCTATCATCGACATCATCGAAACTCCTTTCGATGGATCAGAACTCTTCTGATTCGAACAGCTAGAATGATCGATCATCTAAATCATTCTAATTGCTCCCAAAATCCACCAGTGACACCTAGCAGTATATGGTGGCAACCCATCAGAGCTGAATGCGAACCTCTTGGTGCAGCTACCTGTGTGATTAAGTTCTTCTATCTTGAGCCCCGATCAGATTAGGGTTAAGGTGAACTCGTCAAACCCTAGTCTTCTGTCATATGATGTAATCATTCGATTCAAGTCCAATGTGAAAATCTAAATAGAAACTCTTTCTATTATTTCACTCTGCCATGGCCATGAACTTCTGGCTTCTGGACTTGATTCTCATGATCATCATAGGGCTGCTCCTCTACCACCGAGGTAGATAGATTCCATCTTGATGCTAATCTAGTTCCTACAATGAACATGCTATAGCCAACATACACCTCAGGATTCTCATATGGCTAGGAGATCGAGTAATGGTGTAGTCAAACTATAACACCCTCAAGGTGAACTGTCGATGCACCTCAGGTCAAAGAACCAGACACACCACTGTAGCATCGAGTCAGTCATTGACGAGAAGGTAGACTTTCTAATGACTACTCGAGGTGGTCACGCTCAGTGCCCTCATTCTCTAACGAGTATCTATACTCTCACTTCGGTGTCTCTACACCGTAGACTCAAGACTCATCTACTAAAGAGAAGCAATTGTACACCAATCTTTCCGATCAATCACCATCCTCGTGATGATCCTATGGTCGGAAGCATTTTATGAGTTAATAATGATTATTCATGTCTTAAATTTTTAACTTTGAAAATATAAATTATCATTACCATTAACTCAAAGGATGTATTACAAACACTAAATACACATATGTGATAGAAAATAACTCATTTTATTGATTTTAGTCAAAATTATAATTTTGCCCCTAGAAGTGTATTACAAGTGTCAGCCAATTCTGGCTTCTAGGGCACATATATCTAACAAGGGCATCACCATAGAGAAATTGCTATATACAACAGCTTGCATAGGGCCCTATTTATAGACCTAGTCTAGAGTCCCTTCGCATATAACTTTGAATAGATCAAAGTTTAACATGCAGAAGGACTCTTCCCTGATCTCCATGCCCCACATGACATATTTTCTATATTTTGTTGCATAAAACTTAGAAATATGGCATGGAATAAAGAATAAGATGAGCAGATGGTGCAAACTCTTATCTTCATAGATATTTGAATCAAATTCAAATACTTTGACCAGTCAAAATTGATTTGAATGGGTGCCTTCTCTTATCCATCAAATGCGCATGCCATAAAGGGGCATGCGCTCATAAACTCCACATAAATCCCAAGGGGATGTGCATCCTCAGATAAATTCTTGGGGGCGCATGCCATATCTCTTCTTTTCTACATACTGGATCAACATTTGACCCTTGCCATATCTCTTCTTTTCTACATACTGGATCAACATTTGACCCTTGTCTTGTTTTCATCTTATGGAATTTTGGACAAACATTTTTCTTGTCCCATCCAATGGATTTATGTCAAGTCCTAATCAAGTTAGAACAAGCCTTGATCAGACTAGGACTTGGTCCAGTCAGATTAAGAAAAATCCATCTAGAATTTTTAGGAGAAGCTTGTCTAAATTTCATCTCATGATTTTAGGACAAGCCCTAATCTAGCAAAGACAATCCTTGTCTTGTTCCCATCTTATGGGATCTAGGATAAGTCTTGATCAAGCTAGGATAAAATTCAGTCAGATCAAGATAAATCCCTATAAAGTTCCTGGATAAGCCTTATCCAAATAGTTTCAGAAATTTGTAGGTCTTGTCTTGTTTCCATCCAATGGATTAAGGCAAGCCTAGATCAGGTTAGGATAAGATTTTTCTGATCTGGATAAGTTTCAGTCAGACTAGGATAAATCCATACAAGGCTCCTAGATGAGTCAAATTCAATTTGGCTCAGTTGAGATGACCTAGAAAGACTACAGAATGATAATGTTAGGTTCAATCATGTGCTAGCATGATTTTCTTAAATCTAATTGGATCTAATCTAAATCAATCAAACTAGGTTAGCTCAATTGATGACATCTAGACCCAAACCCTTATTTGTGTGATCCAATTAGGTTCAGTTCTATATGGTAATGGAATATGTCATGATCTCCATCAACGACATCATCAAAATATCATTCAATGGATCAGAACTCTTTCGATTCACCCAATCAGAATCATCGATCATTAAGATAATTCTAATTGATCCCAAAATCTATCAGTGACACCCGAAAGTATATGGTGGCAACCCATCAAAATTGAATAGCGAACCTCTCGGTGCAGCTACCTATGTGATTGGATTCTTCTATCATGAGCCCCGATGGGATTAGGATTAAGGTAAACTCATCAAACCCAACACCTATCTTATGAATGAATCATTCGATTCGAGTCCCATATGAAATTCTAATAGAAACTTCTTTCTATTATTTCATACTACCATGGCCATAGGTTTTAGGACTCGATCTTATGATCATCATAAGACTAATCCTCCTCTACCAAGGTTGATAGATTCCATCTTGGTACGATCCAATTTCTATAATGAATATGCTATAGCCAACATATACCTTAGAATTTCGAATGGCTAGGAGATCGAGTTATGATGTAGTCAAGCTATAACACCCTCAAGGTGAACTATCGATGCACCTCAGGTCAAAGAACCAGACACATGCTGTAGTATCGAGCTAGTCATCGATGAGAAGGTAGACTCTCTTATGACTACTTGAGGTGGTCACGCTCAGTGTCCTCATTCTCTAATGAGTACTTATACTCTTGTTTCGATATCTCCACACCATAAACTCAAGACTCATCTACTTTAAGAAAATGATCATGCACCGATCTTTCGGATCAATCATCCTCCTCATGATGATCCTACGATCGAAAGCAATTTATTAGTTAATTATGATCACACGTGCCTTAAATTCTCAACTCTTGAGAATATGTGTTATCATGCCTATTAACTCAATGAATGTATCACAGATACTTTATACATAATATGATAGAATAAATAACCTTTTAATTAATTTTAAATCAAAATTATAAAAATATTTCTAGAAAGTATTTAATAAGTGTCAGCCAATCTGACTTCTAGGACAGACATCTAACAGCTTGGGCTTTTATCAACGTAAGTTGAATGCTTCAATAAGTAGAGTAACTCGTAGGATCTCAAGACAAACCATGATTTATTGGAAGAAAAGTCAGAGAAGGCTCAAATTTAGATGGCAACATATAAGCAAAATTTGGCTTGCTACTATAATTCCAAAGTCAAAAGTAAAATCTTCAAAGTTGGGAATCTGATGCTACGATAAGCAGATATTTCTCACCACAAAATCAATGCAAGCTCTCTTTGAAATAGAAAGGCCCCTACAAAGTCATCAAAATTATCCGGCCAGGAACTTATTATTTAAAAGAGCTAGGAGGGGCTACATTCTCGCAATCCTAAAATTTAGAAAATCTATAAATATATTATCAATAACCTTATTTCAATAATTTTTTTTTATTTTAACATTCTTATCTTGGTGCAGATTGTGTGATGATAAGAAATAACCCAAATGAACTTTATTCTTAAATGAAGTAGAAGGCCTCCGTTTATTCAAGATAGAAGATTAACCTCATCGCAGCGAGGGTGAAGGCTTCTGGTTATTTAAGATTGGAAGTTAACCTCATCGTAGCAAGGGTGAAGGCCTCCGATTATTTAAGATATAAAGTTAACCTCATCACAGCAAGAGTGAAGGCCTTTGGTAATTTAAGATAGCCTCTGGTTATTTAAAATAGGAGGTTAACTTCATCGTAGCAATGGTGGAGGCCTCCGATTATTTAAGATGGAAGGTAATAGAGAGAGGCCCTCTCAACGGTCCATTTGTGTTCCAACAATCTTGTTAGGAATAGGAGGAAGATCTCATCCTAATAAAAATAATAGGCAACCACATCAGAAATAGAAAGAGGATCTTATCCTAACATGGATGAAAATCCTTATGGGGGATTGAAGATCTTTAGTTATTTAAGATAGGAGGTAACGGAAAGAAGTCCTCTCGATGGCCTATTTGTGCTCCAGTAATCTTGTTAGGAATAAGAGAAGGATCTCATCCTAATAAGAATAATAGCCAACCATGTTAGGAATAGGAGGAAGACCTCATCCTAACATGGATGAAAATCCTTATGAGAGATTGAAGGCCTCCAGTTAGTTATGATAGGAGGCAATAGGAAGAGGCCCTTTTAATGGCTCATTTATGCCTTGACAATTTTATTAGGTGCAGGAGGTGGACCTCATCCTAACAAGGATAATAGCCAATCACATCTAAAATAGGAGGAGGACCTCATCCTGACGTAATTGATGACCCTTATGAGGGATATGAAGACTCCTAATTTCCAAATTGGGGGAAGAGCTAACTTTCAAATCAAATTCAAAAATTCTTGTTCATAAGCAAGGGGGAAGACCTATAAAACAATGGACTGGGGTCATCGTCCAAAACAACACTATAATCAAAAATAGCACAAGAATAAGAAATTCTACTAATATTCCATGAAGATAAGACGGTGAAAAAGAAGCAAAAGAAGTATTTATTTCATTAAAATGGAGTTCATTACAAGTGGAGGTCTGCAAAATCGATTACAAAAAAAAGAAGAAGAAAAGAGATGAAGTCCTACTCGAACTTAGACTTTGGACTTCCCCCCCGACCAACACAAGAGAATGCTTTAAATCTTCTACCTTCTTTTCAAGATCTCGCCTAGCTGCCAAGCTCTCTAAGCAATTTTTAAGATCTCCACCAGTCGTCTTCCACTTCTCTCAGTCTCTTTCTCAAAATCACCGATTCAATTTCGGCATCCTTCACCATGGTCTCGTTGTAAGCTATCTAAATTTTGACTTGATGGAGTTCAGCTTTGCTCTTTTCATAGATCTCTGAAAGATCCCCTAAAATCCTCTTTAGAGTGGCATTTTTTTCTAGATTCTTGCTAGGACCAGCCTGGACTTTGTCAGCTAACTATTTCTGAAGTCACAGCACCTTGGCATTTGCTATCTTAAGCTTCTTTTTGTAATCATCGATCTGCCCATACCAGTCAATTCGATAGGTCCTGTACACCTTTTCAGCATCAAGCAGCTACTTTTGAAGGTTAGAAAATTTCTTCGATTAATCCTAGTCATACTTTGCATGATCCTGCACCCAAGTCAAGCCTCCCTCCAACTGATCAACTTTTTTCTTTGCTTCGCGAAGCTCGACCTCAAGAGAAAAAATTCTGGCAACCAAGTGTGCTGCTATCAAAAGCATAATTCGAATGAACTTTAGCATTAGCATAGGAGAAAATATCTCATTATAGTCTATACCATAATGCTGCCAATATTTCTTGGCAACCAAATAGACTTTATAAGTCTCCACCTTCCTTTCTACGTATTTTTTCTTTTGAAGATCCACTTATATCCTATGGATTTTATCCCTTCAGGTGGATCAATGAGTATCCATATATCATTGACCTTCATGGACTTTATTTTAGATTTTATAGCTTCTAGCTATTTCTCAGAGTCAGATCTCTGCATTGCATCCATATAGATGACCAGATCCTCATTATTCTCGTTGAGCTCAATAGGATCTCTATCCTGGACCAAGAAATCATAGTATATATTCGACTAATGCAGTACTCTATCGAATCGCCTTAAGGATGGCTCTACACTGGATTTTGGGTTTGATCTAATCAAATTCGATTCAGATTCAATTATTGATGTCGGTCCTTCTACCTGTCAAGCTTTCTCAAGTTCAATCTTAAAGGCATTAGTTCCTTCTCTAAGAAACTCCTCTTCTAAAAAGATTGTCTTAAGATTGATAAACACCTTTTGTTCATTAGCAAGATAAAAATAATATTCCTTAATTTCTTTCGATTACCTAATAAAAAGATATTTATCAAATCTAGGTCCAAGCTTATCCATTATTAAATATTTGACATAAGTCGAACATCCTCAAATCCTAAGAGATAAGAGTACTGGCCTTCATCCTTTCCATATCTCATATGATGTATTATTTACAAACTTACTTGAAATTCTATTAAGTACATAACAAGTCGACTTGAGTGCATATCCCCAAAAGAAGATTGATAGACTAGCAAAGCCCATCATGGATTGAACCATGTCCAATAATGTTTGATTCCTCCTTTCAGACACACCATTATGTTATGGTGTCCTAGGAGGAGTTCATTGTGAGAGAATTCTATTCTCTCCTAAATATATTAGAAACTCACTAAAGATGTATTCACCCCCTCAGTCAGATAGAAGTATTTTAATACTCTTTCTAGTTTATTTCTCTACCTCATTATGAAACTATTTGAATATTTCAAATGATTCAGACTTGTGTTTCATCAAGTAAACATATCCATATCTAAATAGATCGTCAGTGAACGTAATAAAATAGTAATACCCACCTCTGGTACTTATGCTTATGGGTCCACGTACATTAGTATGTACGAGACATAGAACATCGCTGGCTCATTCATCATTTTTAATAAAAGATGACTTGATCATTTTTCCAAGTAGACAAGACTCACAAGTAATGATTCATAATCATTGACTTCGAGGATTTTCTCTTGAGTCAACATGTTCATCCTATTCTTTTTAGTATGAACTAGCCTACAAAGCCAAAGGTAAGCATCTGAGACATCATCTATCCTAGGACATTTATTTGATGTGTACATTACATTAGGATGTGATATAACATAAATGCCATTGTTTAATTATCTATTCATCATAGTAACATCATTCGAAATGATATCATAAGAATTTTTTTTATTAAAATTTTATAACTATTCTTGGTCAAAAGGCCTATAAAAATTATATTTAATAAAAAATTAGGACAAAAGTGACAATCACCAAGAACAACGACATGAAAATTGAATATAAGCTTGATAATTTCTAAAGCTAGAACTAGAACTAATCTTTCACCTCTAATATTCAGAAATCTCTCATTGTCCCCAAATCTTTTACTGACCTGAAGTTCCTGCAATGAATTACAAATATTAATAGGACTACTAGTATCTAATATCCAAGTCATTGTATTATAAATAGAAAAGTTGCATTGTGTTGTCATATAATTATCTTGACCAGCAACTACTTGCTTCTTCTTCTTATTTGGCTTGTTAAGGTCAAGAGAAGTAATATACTGAGGATAATTTCTCTTTCAGTGACCCTGCTTCTTATAGTAGAAGCACTCTATCTGACTTTGGTCAGACTTGGACTTCTTGGTTTGACCTTCAGCATGTTGCACCTTTTTATTTTTATTTTTCTTTTTCCCTTTCTAAAAGAGATGATGTCCTACTGAAGAAGATCCTCCCACTACATTCATTGTCTCATTGGAACCAGTGATCCTTCTCAAAAGTCTGCAGCAACCCTAGAAGACTATGGTAGTTGACTGCAGGTTTCATCATTTGATAATGATTAAGAAAAGGAAGGTAGGACTTTGGTAGGAAATTCAGAATTGCATCATTTTCCAACTGCTCATGTAGGGGAAAACCGAGCTTGCCCAAGCGCTCGATCTACTCGATCATGTACAATACATGATCGATGATTGATGCCCCATCCTTTATCTGAGCATTAAAGATGGCACAATTGGTCTTATGCCTCTCCATGTCATCGAGAGTGCCAAAGGATTCGTTCAACACTTGTAACATTTTCTCCGACTAAGCTTCCTCGAACTTGCAGCTAAACTCATCATTTATGGACCTTGCATAATAAACGCACCATGGTTCGATCATTGAGCCATTTCTAGTAAATACCTCAGACCAACCCATAAGCATTCAAAGCGGGTGCCTCTAGTGCCAGATCTGTAAGCATGTACAAGATTCGCTCATGCTCCAGAACTATCTTTATTTTTCAATACCAGCTATCGAAATTAGATCCTATCAACTTATCACTATCTAGCAATGATTCAAGTGACAAGATGGTGGCCATAAGTACATAAAAGAAAAACCAAAAGTCTAATTAGTATATGAATTGATTAAGCCTAAAGACATGGACTTTTGTCTAACGGTTCTTCTACTATTTAATATGAATTGGTAGCATCTACCACCAATTCGAAAAATTACCTTAATTTCTTAGCGGATACTAGAATCCACATAGACTGCACATGTGCTCGACTTTAGTCCACTAACCCATGTGCATCTATGGGTAGGTTCTTAACTAATTATTTCTCTAAACAACTTCTAGTAAATTATTTTATTACAGGCTCCTTTTCAGTAGGCTTTGGCCTCCACCTTAAGGTCTGATTAGATCCAACAATTAACATGACCATACTCAGTATATCTAACCAATGACTGATTAGACCCAACTTTGGTCAACCAACCTAGCCATTAGAGAGACATGATTGAGTTATCATATTATAAATGATAATTCTAATAGCAGATAAGTTCCAAGCTTTTGGACCTCTAATAATTATTAGACAAATAGATCCATTATCATCCAACTTATTGAAAGGCTATGATCTAGTAATCATCATAACTATTTTATTTTAGGGACCAAATAATTTAGAAGATTTATTGACATATTTTAGAAAAGAGAAAAACTTAACCAGCAATCAAAATTTCTTCCACTGACTTCACTAACTCATTGAATTGGACTAGAGATAAGCTAGTCAAAGGGCACCTAGATCAGTCATACTAATCAACCTTAGTGACATGGGTCAATTTGAATCACTTTGTGATCTAACCAAAATTTAATTCATCATGTCAGCTAAGTAAATGAGATCAATGGATGGGATATACCATTAACTCATCATAGACTCAATCTAGGTAAGTAGCTCCCAATTGATGACCACCAATCAAGATTGTCAAACTTATTTTAGACATCAACCAGTTAATTAATTTTGATTTTATCAATCTATTGACTCGAGCTCAGCCATAGAGCCACAATCAAGATCCATTAGGTCTAATCAAAGACATGGACTTAACCAACTATAATTATTGCACTAGATCTAGAGAAATTTTGATTTAATCTAATTCAACTTTTGTTAGATTTAATCATTTTCTATAAATAGTCCATTAATTCTTTGATTCTAATATTAGGTCTAACCCAATTAAGAAGATCTAATTTGAGCAAACCCATGCCCCCAAGATTTATGAAAAATGACTTTAGATATTTGATTCTTCAATCTAGTGTTAGATGTGTGCCCTAGAAATCAGATTGGCCGACACCTATTAAATACTTTCTAGGAGCATTTTCATAATTTTGACTTAAAATAAATTAAAAGATTATTTATTCTATCATATTATATATTAAAGTGTCTGTGATACATCCATTGAGTTAATAGGTATGATAATACATATTCTCAAGAGTTAAGAATTTAAGACATGTGTTATCATAATTAACTCATAAATTGCTTTCGATCGTAGAATCATCACGAGGATGGTGATCCATCTAGAAGATCAGTGTACGATCACTTTCTAAGGATAGATAAGTCTTGAGTTTATGATATGGAGATACCAGAGTGAGAGTATAGATACTCGTTAGAGAACAAGGGCATTGAGTATGACCATCTTAAGCAGTCATAAAAGAGCCTACCTTCTTATCGATGACTAGCTTGACGCTGCAGCATGTATTTAGTTCTTTAACCTGAGGCACATCGGTAGTTTACCTTGAGGGTGTTATAGTTTGACTACACCATAACTTGGTCTTCTAGCCATTTGAAATTCTGAGGTGTATGTTGGCTATAGCATGTTCATTGTATGAATTGGATCGCACCAAGATGGGATCTATCAACCTCGGTAGAGGAGGAGTAGTCCTATAATAAACATAAGATCGAATCCTAAAATCCATGGCCATGGTAGTATAAAATAGTAGAAAGGAGTTTCTATTAGTGTTTCACATTCGATTCGAATTGAATGATTCATTCATATGATGGATGTTGGGTTTGACGAGTTCATCTTAAACCTAATCCCATCGGAGCTTATGATAGAAGAACCTAATCACACAGGTAGCTACACCGAGAGATTTGCTATTCAATTTTGATTAATTGCCATCATATACTGCTAAGTGTCACTGGTTGATTTTGAGATCAATTAGAATTATCTTGATGATTGAAGATTCTAATTGGATGAATCGGAAGAATTTTAGTCCATCGAAAGGTATTTCAATGATGCCATTGATGAAGATTATGATATATCCCATTACCATATAGAACTGAACCAAACTAGATCACACAAACAAGGGTTTGGATCTGGATGTCACCAATTGAGCTAATCCAGTTTGATTGATTTGGATTATATCCAATTAGGTTTAAGAAAATCACGCTAGCACATGATTGAACTTAATATTATTCTTCTATCATCTTTCTGATCTATCACGACTGAGCTAAATTGAATTTGGCTTATTCGAGAGCCTTGTATGGCTATCCTAATCTGACTGAAACTTGTTCAGATCAAAAAATCTTGTCCTAACCTGATCTAGGCTTGTCCTAATCCATTGAATGGAAATAGAACAAGATCTGCTAATTTTTGAAACTATTTAGACAAAACTTATCCAAAAACTCTGTAGGAATTTGTCTTGATCTAACTAGACCCTATCCTGGTCTAATCAAGACTTATCCTAAATCTCATAAGATGGAAACAAGATAAGGGTTGTCTTTGCCAGATTAGGGCTTGTCCTACAATCATGAGATGAAATTTGGACAAGCCTCTCCTAAAAATTTTAGATGAATTTTTCTTGATCTGACTGGACCGAGTCCTGGTCTAATCAAGGCTTGTTCTAACTTAATTAGGACTTAACATAAATCCATTGGATGGGACTTGAAAAGATTTTGTCTTAATCCCATAAGATGGGAATAGGATAAAGGTCAAATGTTGACCCAAATGCAAAAATTAAAGAATAAGGAGCGTTCGCCCCCTAAAGATTTTTGAGGGATGCGCGCCCCTAGATGTTTACATGAGGCATAAGGGGTGCACTCCCCCTTTGGTCGTGCGCCTCATATGGATAGGGTGGAGGTGTCCCATTCAAATGGGATTTGAATGGATCAAACATACTTGATGAGATCAAGTATCTAGGAGATAAGTTGCTTGCACCATCTGATGCATGCTAATTTATAGCTATGGTAAGTGCACCAGTCGATCAAGTAATAAAGTGAATGAGTAGAGTATCGTCCCTAGAGGATTGAAAAATAAGTACTGAAAAGCTCTTTTCTATGCTTTATTTAGAAGATAGATTTATAAGAATAAAAAATTAAAGAATAAAATAAAAAATAATTAAAATTTTTTTAAGAAAATAGAGAGAGTGTAAATTATTAGGGTTTTAAACTCAAGAGCAATGGATTACTAAGGCAACCGGTTCACCAACTCAATCAATACAATATTCAGGTTTTTAGATTAATTTTATTTCATGTGACGGTGGAGTCTCCTAATTTATTCACTATCCTTTGGTCCAGGCATAGCAAAACTATCAATATTTATTAATTATCCTTTGGTCCAGGTGTAATTTAAATAAATATTAATGTATTAAGTTTTGTGAAACCCTCTAATTAAAATACGCTGCGTCCAAAGCGCACTAAAATTCCTGCATGGATATGAATTCTAATTTGATTCATAATACAAGGTATATAATCAAGAAGCAATAACATAGATGTACTTGGTCCGTAATATATATGTTCATCAGATCAATTAGAAGATGGCTAGTAATCTAAAAGCATTAAGATCAGATTTATATACTCCTCATGAATAAAATTTAAAAATAATCACATTAAATATTGCATTAAAAGAGTGGCTACACCTTAGCCTTAGTAAAAAAAAATTTAGTTCATGATAACAAATTCAAAAGTAGCAAATAAAATAAAAGGCATAGAGAAATTAGACTATTTGATTACTGAAATTGATTATCCATTGCTCTTGGTGTGGAGAACTTGGTGAAGAAGAAGAGGCTCCTTGATCGATGTCTTGATTATCGAAAAAAAACCCTTTTTTATTTCTCATAAATCACTCTTCTCTTTCTACCTCTCTCCTCTCTTTTACTTTTTGTTTTTCTTTATTTCTCTAACTCTCTCCCTTTTCTCTTTTTTCTCTTTTTCTCTAACTTCCCTCTCTCTTTCTCTATCTCTCTCTCTATCTCTCTGTCTGTCTCTCTCTGATATTTTTCACAACAACAGTAGATTTTTATAGATCAAGAGATTGATTTCTTCCTAAAATCCATCAAAAATTAGGTTTAAGACTCCCAAAACAACTCAAATTAAGATCTGAGTAATTCTGCCCGTTAAATTTTGATCAAATGGTTCAAAAACCACTTAAAAATCTCTTAAAATAACTCAGATCAAGTCAGATTTCATGCCAACCATTGGATCAATCGTTAGATTGAATTTGGACCATCCAATCGCATAGAAAGAGGCCTTCTGATCTTTAATTTAACGTCGAGATGAATCTCAGCCATTGGATCTCGATCGGGAGCTGCGGATACCGTCCATCAGCACCTCCGTTTCGACCATCCGATCAAGTTTCAATGAAAGTCGCCCGTTGGATCAGACAAAATTCTCAAATTGCCCTCCATAGACCATGCGCGAGTTCGGTGTTGCATGGACCGCCGCATTCTTCAACCAATCGGAGTACTTTTTCTGATGTGAAATTCTCGAAATGCCCTCCTGTTGGTCCACCGTGTGCTGCGAAAAATGTTGATGTCAGCATTGCATCGGTGAGTCGGTCTGCTATTGCAATCGAACCGTGCCGAACTACTGAACCGGTTTGAACCGAATCAATTTTTTTTTTTTTGAAATTTAATTTTGGGCTCGTTTGAAATCCGTTTTGCCTAAAATTTATTTCATCTGAACCAAAAAATAAGATCTTCACATTGATGGCCTTCTTTCCTACATAAGATTAATAAAAATATCAATTTTTTTAAAAAAAGATTAATTTATTTTATAATTTAATACTTTTATTAGTATATTTTTAACACTTATCACACCCCCCAACTTAGTCATTGCTAGTCCCTTAGCAATGTTTTATTTAATACCATATTTCAATAAGTTTATCTATCATAAAGATAAAATCTAGGACTAAAGATCAAAAAGTTTAGAAAATACTGCTAAATAAGCATTGAGCTTCAGAAGTAAATTTTTCAGTCAATATAACTAAAAATTTTCTTAGAGTACATCAAAGATCTATAGCACTTGTGTTCGTGATGACTAACTTTAGCATTTTAATATTAAATTAAAAGAATAAAAGTATCTTCTCTTATCACCTATTTTGGTCAATTTTCTATACATTCTCAATTTTATACTCATGAATTAAGGTAGCTTTCACACTGCCTTTCTCTCTTTTTTTTTTTTTTTTTTTATTGTGCTGAGCATCCTGGCCTTTTCTTCATCATTTTACATGAATTTTCATACTTGACCTAGGTGCAGAGACCCAGTTACTAGGCTTTGGGCAATCCACATATACTCTGTCTTTTGCACTTTATTTATAGGCAGGTAGCTCTTTCCTTAAATTCAAGTTTTTTTGATTAGAATGTATATTAATTATCAATTTTCAGTGATAATTGAATCCTCAGTTGGCCTTATAATCAATACCTACTTTGCCTTGTTAGTGTGCATGTGCAATTAGAAGTGCTAATAATCTTTTAATGACCTAAGTAGGCTGCTAAAAGTTGACCAACTAATCTACTTCTTTAACTCATTACATTCATTAGCAAATAATTCTATCTTTTATCACTTATCCAGTTTATCTTGCTCAAGATTTTCTTCTTGACACATGATTTTTTTTTTTTAAACTTATTCTACATTATCTTAAAGGAGAAAGAAAAATAAAGGGTGCAATAAAAGATACGAAGGAATACATTTGATTTGGTTCAGTCTGATTCTTTGAAGCTTTGAAATTTTGCTTGAGTTCTCATTGATTTTTTTGCAAAATTAAAAATACACACCAGAGCAGTAAAAGAGCAATAACAAATTACTGAAAAATAAAAGAAAAGAAAAATGATCAAAACTAAAAAGAAAAGAAACAACCTATCTAGTAGTTCTGATTTATAGTCTTCAGCTTGACTTTCTTTGAATTCTAAAGTGGATCAATCTGGTGCCACTTCAATTGGAATACTTTCATGTTTGATTGCAGTCCTCTTTCAATTTGACATTGCTCGCTTTTATAGTCTCAAACCTATTTTCTACAGAATTCTCATATAATGGATTGTCAATAATATCAATTAGAAAATAAGTTTGATTATCATCAGTTTGTTTAGTATCTTTGAAAATATTAAAAGTAACTTATTCATCTTGGACTCTAAGAATTAATTTTTCTTATTGAACATCTATTAAAGCTCCTCCAGTAGCTAAAAAGGGTCTTCCCTAAAATAAGGGGTACATCATAATCTTCTTTCATATCAAGAACAATAAAATCAACAGGAAAAATAAACTTGTTTACCTTTACCAAGACATCCTCCACTATACCTCTTGGATATTTGATGGATCTATCGGCTAATTGAAGAGTAATAGTGGTAGGCTTTGGTTCTCCTAGACCCAGCTTCCTGAAAATAGAAAAAGGCATGAGATTAATGCTTGCTCCTAAATCACATAAAACTTTATCAAAACTACAATCACCAATAATGCAGAGGATAGTAAAACTCCCTTAGGATCTTTTAACTTCTATGGTAATTTATTTTGAAGTATTGCTGAGCATTCTTCATTCAAATTTATTCTCTCATGCTCCTTCAGCTTTTTCTTATTTGTTAAAATTTCTTTGAGAAACTTGGCATACCTGGGCATTTGAGTAATAGCATCTACAAAAGGAATATTAATATGTAAATTCTTTAGAATTTTGAAAAAGTTAGAAAATTCCTTATCTGGATGCTGTATTTGTCTCTCTGGGAATGGTAGTGGCGGCACGTAGGGCTTCACATTTGGATCGGCAAATCGTATACCTGGAGACCATCCATCTGCTGGTTGTATTGGTGACTGACGAATTTTAGTTGATGGTTCCTTATTTGTAGTTGGCTCTTCAGTCTCATTCTTCTGATGTGGCTCCTCCAGCTTTGTACCACTTCTTAGGGTGATAGCATTGACTTGCTCCCTTGGATTTGGTCTCCGTATTGCTTGGCAAGGATCCTTGAGGTCTCTCGGAGATTATCTTAGCCATTTGACCTATTTGCATCTCCAAGTTTCGAATTGCTGCTGTTTGGTCCTGTCCTAAGTTTGGCTTCCAAATTTTTTATAGTTGCTTCTTGGTTTTGCATAAATTTGACCATCAGCTCTTCCATGTTGGACTTCTTTTCAGGTACTTGAAATCCCGAGGGTGGCTGTTGTGCTGCATTTTGATTACTCCATGAGAAATTTGGGTGCTGCCTCCACCCTTGATTGTATGTGTTGGAGTAGGGATTATTTTGTTGCGGCCTGAAAAAATTACCAATATAATTAGCTGTATCAGTTGTTTTAGCAAAAGGATTACCTATCTGGCAATTGTTCATATCATATCCTCCTCCACATAGGTCATAAGTAATGCTCTAAATATGCATAGCTGTTCCTTTCAAGTTGTTGACTTCGGCTCTAAGGGCTGCAATTTCAGCTAGTAAGGTTGGCACGCAATCTACTCCCTGCACAGCTGCTAGTCTTTTTGGCATCATGCATTCTGTCTGCCACTTGATAGCTATTTGATGCCATCTCATCGATCAGATCAAAGGCTTCTTCCTCTATTTTTTGGTTAATGGTTCCTCCTGCTGCTGCATCAATCATAGAACGATTAGTAGGAGATAAACCATTATAGAAAGTTTGTACCTGAAGCCATACGGGTAGTTGATGATGTGGACATCTCCTCAGTAGTTCCTTGAAATGCTCCCAAGCCTCATATAGTGTCTCCATGTCCATCTGCATAAAGGAAGTGATATCGTTGCGCATCTTAGCAGTCTCGGAAGGTGGAAAGCACTTGGCTAGGAATTTCTGGGCTAGGACATTCCAAGTTGTGATAGAACCTGTAGAAAGAGAATGAAGCCAACTCTTAGCTTTATCCCATAAAAAGAAAGGAAATAACCTTAATCTAATAGCATCATCCGACACCCCATTAATTTTAAAAGTATCGTAAAGTTCAAGAAAATTAAAAATATGGGCATTCGGATCATCATGCATGTGTCCACTGAATTGGATAGTTGATTGAATCATCTGGATCATCGCTGATTTTATTTTGAAGTTGTTTGCTCGTACAGGCGGTCTCCTGATGCTCAAAGCTGCATCGGCTACAGATGGTGTGATATAATCATTTAATGAATGATGTACTGATCGAATAACTTCATGCTGTCCTTCAGTCGCCATATCCAATCCTAGATTGATGTCGTTAGGATCTTCAACTGTCATATTTCTTTCTTGTTGTAGTCTTCTAATGGTTCTTTCAATTTCTGGATCAAAGATAGTAAATTACTATGTCCAGTACGTGTCATGCACTGAAAAAAAATTAAATAATAAAAATTAAAAATAAATTTCTAAAATAAAGCTAGGATCAAAATTTTAATATTATTTTAGACACAATCCCCAGCAACGATGCCAAAAACTTGATGCATGCTAATTTATAGCTATGGCAAGTACACCAATCGATCAAGTAATAAAGTGAATGAGTAGAGTATCGTCCCTAGAGGATTGGAAAATAAGTACCGAAAAGCTCTTTTCTATGCTTTATTTAGAAGATCGATTTATGAGAATAAGAAATTAAAGAAGAAAATAAAAAATAATTAAATTTTTTTTAAGAAAATAGAGAGAGTGTAAATTATTAGGGTTTTAAACTAAAGAGCAATGGATTACTAAGGCAATCGATTTACCAACTCAGTCAATACAATATTCAGATTTTTAGATTAATTTTATTTTATGTGATGGTGGAGTCTCATAATTTATTCACTATCCTTTGATCTAGGCATAGCAAAATGATCAATATTTATTAATTATCCTTTGGTCCAGGTGTAATTTAAATAAATATTAATGCATTAAGTTTTGTGAAATCCTCTAATTAAAATACGCTACATCCAAAGCGCACTAAAATTCCCGCATGCATATGAAATCTAATTTGATTCATAATATAAGGTATATAATCAAGAAGCAATAACATAGATGTACTTGGTCCATAACATCTATGTTCATCAGATCAATTAGAAGATGGCCAATAATCTAAAAGCATTAAGATTAGATTTATATACTCCTCATGAATAAAATTTAAAAATAATCACATTAAATACTGCATCAAAAGAGTGGCTACACCTTAGCCTTAGTAAAAAAAATTTAGTTCATGATAATAAATTCAAAAATAGTAAATAAAATAAAATGCATAGAGAAATTAGACTGTTTGATTGCTGAAATTGATTATCCGTTGCTCTTGATGTGGAGAATTTGGCGAAGAAGAAGAGGCTCCTTGATTGATGTCTTGATTGTCGAAGAAAAATCCTTTTTTATTTCTCACAAATCACTCTTCTCTTTCTATCTCTCTCCTCTCTTTTTCCTTTTATTTTTCTTTATTTCTCTAACTCTCTCCCTTTTTCTCTTTTTCTCTTTTTCTCTAACTTCCCTCTCTCTTTCTCTATCTCTCTCTGTGTCTCTCTCTCTTTCTTTGTCTCTCTCTCTGTCTCTCTCTAATATTTTTCATGACAACAGTAGGTTTTTATAGATCAAGAGATTGATTTTCTCCTAAAATCCATCAAAAATTAGGTTTAAGACTCCTAAAACAACTCAAATTAAGATCTGGATAATTCTGTCTGTTAGATGTTGATCAAATGGTCCAAAAATCACTTAAAAATCCCTTAAAATAACCCAAATCAAGTCGAATTTCATGCCAGCCGTTGGATCAACCATTAGATTAAATATGAACCATCCAATCATGTAGAAAGAGGCCTTCTAATCTTTAGTTTAACGTCGAAATGAATCTCAGCCGTTGGATCTCGATCGGGAGCTGCGGATGCCATCCATCAGCGCCTTCGTTTCGATCGTCCGATCAAGTTTTAGTGAAAGTCATCCGTTGGATTAGACAAAATTCCCAAATTGCCCTCTTTAGACCATGGCGAGCCCGGTGTTGCGTGGACTGCCACGTTCTTCAACCAATCGGAGCGCTTTTTCTGATGTGAAATTCCTAAAATGCCCTCCTATTGGTCCACCGTGCGCCGCAAAAAATACTAACATCAGCATTGCATCGATGGGTCAGTCTGCTGTTACGATCGAACTGGGTCGAACCGCTGAACCATTTTGAACCAAATCAATTTTTTTTTTTTGAAATTCAATTTTGGGCTCGTTTGAAGTCCGTTTTGCCTGAAATTTATTTCATCTAAATCAAAAAAATAAGATCTTCACATTGGTGGCCTTCTTTCCTACTTAAAATTAATAAAAGTATTAATTTCTAAAAAAATAAATTAATTTATTTTATAATTTAATACTTTTATTAGTATATTTTTACCATTTATCACCATCCAATGTTTATCTTCCCATCTCCATGCCATTTTCTTTGATTTTTGTGAGACAAAATTAGAAGAATTAGAGGGTGGGGCATGGAGATCAGTTAAGGAGTCCTTCTATATGTTAAATTTTGACCTGTTCAAAGTTATATGCAAAGGGACTCTTGATTAGGTCTATAAATAGGACCCTATGCAAGCTGTTGTATATAGGGATTTCTCTGTGGTGAAGCCCTATCAAAATATCCATCTTCACATCTTTCTCATCTGATCCTCTTCCTCTTCTCCATGCCTAATAGTTGGTCCAAACCTACAAGCAAAGATCAAGTTCTATCAACACGAAGATCAGTGAGAGACGATGACGTTCGTGAGATGAATGCATAGCCCTCAAAGTTAGATGTGAAGGCTTTATGAAAAGACATTAGATCTAATCTTTAGATATCAAATCTAGAAGGAGGAGACTTTCAGATCTGATCTGAGTGGATATCGATAGAGGTTGGATACGTGCGCAACTCAATCAGAATCTCGGATCAGTCATCAGATCATCATAATGAATAAACTATTTATCCGATCAGGTGATAACTGTTATCATTATTTTATTTTTATTTTACTTCTAATTTTAGATCAATCTAATTAGATCAGAGAACTCTTAGATCTGATCAGTTTATAAAAAAATTTTAAAATTATTTTGCTGTAAATCTGATCTGATTAGATGCATCCTATGATAGAAAAATCTAATTTTTTCCTTCATCTAGATCTCTTAATTCTTAATTATGTGTATTATCATTGAAATACTTTTAATTTTATAAAATAATTTTATAATTTTCATGCAAATTTTCTTTCTGCACATATGAGTCGACCATTTCCTAACAAGAGTCGACTTATCATAGTGGAGTTGACTCATTCTCAAACAAAGCTGACCCCTATGATAAATAGAGAATAGTAAATTGAGTCTACATAGATTGAGTCGGCTCTTCTAGAAAAGAGTTGGCTCAACCAGATCTAGAGTCGACCATAATCAAGATGGAGTCAGCTTACCAGGGTCTAGAGTCAACTCCATAGGCGTAGGAGTAAAAATGCAGTTTTTCAGAACAAAAAATTTTGCATGAAACATGAGGATATTCAATCATAAATAATTTTAGATCTCATCTAAACTATATTTATGATTCTAAATTTTATTTTTAATGATTAAAATAATTTTAATCATTAAGATTAGATGTTATTACTTTTCATACAATTGTATCATATACAATAATCCTAGGATTTTCAGATCTAGGATTTATTTAGATCTAATCTAAACAACATGAAATCAAATCAAAGTGTATAGAAATTCACATCATATAGAACCATGCTCTGATACCAATTGAAGAAAAAATCGATAGTTTCATCCATGCTTTTTTAAAAATTTTTAGCGGAAGACTACAGATCAAACACTTTAATCTATTATGCATACCTTAGATCAAATCTAGAAACTACCAAATAAGGATCATATGATATGAATTTATGCATGATCTAATTTCTAAAAGTAATTGATCATATCAATAGACTTTGTAGATTACAATATGATAGGCATACCACGTGAGTAGATTTTATCTATTTAGATCAAATCTTTTACTAGAGTGTGGGTAGTTGATCGCCGCAACTGAGAGTATGGATTTAAGAGATTGTTCTGATTGCTCCCAGCTATATTAGATGTTCGACCTCTATGGATCGTCTACTCAAAGTTTCAATTTGATTGGCCTCTCCAGAAGTAATAGCTCACATGAAGGTCTCTAGATGGCTAATTTCACTTCTTCTTTGGATCTCCCAGACACTTTTGGGTCTAAAGATGGACCAAGCAGAGGTTGTGGTGGTGGAATAAGAGGGAGGAGATCTCTCTTCTCTCTTTGTTTTTTGCTTGCCTGAAACCTTAGAGCAAATCTAAGTCTCTCTCCTAAGAGAAATCAATTTTCCTCTAAGCACACATCCCAAAGTAGAAGCCCACCCCAAATCCTCATGCCCAAAAAGCACGTGCCCTTTTTGAGTTTCTCTTGGTGGAATCTCAGATCTCTCTAATGCATGCCCACAAGAAAAACTCTTTTTGAAGTGGTGCAATAGAGAGGAGAAAAGATAGGATGATAAGATCTTACCTTATCACTTAAATTCAAATCCTGTTTGAATTCAATTTGATCTCATCCTTATCCCAACAAGTTGGATGATGAGAAGGGGCAAGTGGAGAGCTTTAGGCATGGGATTTCTTCATGCAAACTTTGATTTGCATGATGATAGGTGATGCAGAAAAGGGTGGTAGGCGCAAAGGATGAGTCCAATCCAATTAGACTCTATTTTGATCCAATTTAGTTTCCATCCAAAACCAAGTTAGCTTAGACTTAATTAGAAGGTTAAACCTAATCCACTTAGGTACCTAATTAATTTTAATCTAATTAGAAATTAATCAAATCTAAGTTCAGATCAAATTGGGAATCAAATATGCTAAGCGATTAGGTCATCTTATAACCTAATCAGGTCAAACCAAACTGAATCTAATTCAATTAGGCTTGATCCAAAATACATTGCTTAATTAAATTGAGCAAATCAATAATATAATTGCTAATTAATCCTTCAATAATAATAGAATCCTAGTTTAGTAGGACTCTTGATGATAAAGTCCTAGACCAGAAAACTTTTGATCATAGAGTTTCAGTCCAGTGGGACTCTTCATCAGCCATCTTGATTGGATAGGAACTTCTTTTATATATGACCCTATAGGTTTAAACTTAAGCTAGTAGTATAGAAATAAATTTTTGTACTAATCAAAATGACTATCTAAGAATGATACCCAATGTCTGGATAGGCTGAATGATTGCTAAATAACATTCAAGAACCCTAATAGAATATGATTATCGTATAATTCATCTCTTTGATCCATAATGCTTAGGATAATTTCAAAGTTAAACTGCCAACTCTTGATAAGTGCATCTGAATTGTGTCTTGATCTAATTAATCCTGTGACTCCTCACAAGGACTATCCTAGCCAAAGTTTTGCTAAATTGAAATAAATTGAGCCATCCTCTCTAATAACTTGGAGTGGTCAATCTCATCTTGACTCATACACCAACTATACAAGTACTTGACTGTGTCTAAAAATTTTTCATTACTAAATTAAAAATTCAGGCAGTCTAACATAAAGCACAGTGAGTTGCTTGCAAGTCACTATAGTGATCTTAGATCGGAGGGACACTTATATTAATATCCCTCAAAGACAACTATTAATAGTAGAGTGCTCTGAAGTTGATCATGTTTAGTAAAATATACTTCTATAATTCATCTGTATGCTATACTAGTATCTTCACACTCCTTGATTACGAGGACAACCAACTTATATGGTACACAATAATCTACACTTGATATAGTTGTTGTCCTAGTAATAATGTATCATTTGATCGCAAACAAATCTAAGAACCACATGATAAATCCTTCTTTATCATTTTGAAGTAGTTCTAAAGACTTTCATCATAACATAGGAGTTTTAGATAGAAGATGCACAAACTTATGATGAAAAGTCAAATAATATTTATTAATAAATAATTTATGTACAATTACATACATGAGCTCAATTACCAACAGGCTAACGATTGACTTTGAAATATAATTCCTAACAGGCTAATATCGGAGCAGTACCAAGTTCTATCAATTGGTATTAATGCAATTATCGATCTTAATAATTAGTATTAGAGCCCGGTTGAGCATGAAGAAGGAAGAAGAAGATCAGTTCTTCAGCAAAAAATCAGTAGAGGATAAGATCTAAAGATTTCTCCAGATTTTGTGAGAAAGAAAGAAATCTAGGGACTGCTGTCTATCCTTTCTAATTAGGTATTTTCTAAATCTACATCTTATGCTATTTTGATTCAGTTTGATCATGAATAGCAATGGGGTTAAGGTTGGATTTGAGAAATTTGATGGAAAGAGGAGTTTCACTATATGAAAAGTTAGGTAGAAGATCTGTTGGTTTAAATATAGTTAGATTCGATCTTAGCAAATAGGTCGGAGAAGATGACTGACAAGTAGTGGATGTCCTTAAAGAAAAGGACATGTGCCATGATTAGAACTTATCTAGTAAATGAGGTATTGTATGGCATGTTGGAGGAGAGATCACTCAGGAGTTTATGGTCGAGGTTACACATATTGTATATGGACAAGAACATGTGTAATAGGTTGATGCTGAAGAAGCAACTTTACAGCCTTCGGATGCAGGAGGGCGAGGATATTGTGGAGATATTTAGTGGATCAACCGAATGAGCATAGCTTTGCTCAACATTAGAGTGGAGCTTGAAGAGAAGAACAAGAGTCTGTTGCTACTATGTTTGCTATCTAGGAGCTTCGACCATTGGTGATGACACTACTGTATGATAAGAAAATACTGGTGTATGAGGAGATCGGATCAGTGCTTAAGTCCAACGAGTAGCAGGAGTGGAAGATGAAAGGAAAGGTTCTTCAAGGGGGTCTTGGTCTTGTAATTTTCAAGAGGCTCAAGGAAAAGAAAAAAAAAGAGCGAGCATGAGGGGTGAAGATAGTCTCAGAAAGGCAGCAAAGAGGCTAAGAAATACTTCAAATATGGTGAAGTAGAGCACTTTAAGCGAAAGTGTCCATTTTGGAAGAAGTGCAAGAAAGGAGAAAAGATAGATTTCATAGGTTTAGTTGTTGAAAGTGAAGAATCACATGAGCTTTTATTAGTTTCTGATGAGCCCGCAGGGTGTAGAAGATCCAAAATAGTTTTGAAAGAATCTATAGAGTGCAAAGAATTCGAAGAGACAACGATGGTAATCGAGATGCAGTGGTAGACTCAGTAGGATATTATTAGGTGGTTGGCCTTGAGATTGACTTATGTAGCATCAGATAGACTTCAGTTTCAGATAGAGCACTGGATAGAGGTGGCTTTATAGGTGGAGGAAGATGTAGCATGAGTTTAGAGTGGAGGGGTGCAAGTGGAGGATCAATATCCCAGCACCAGCACTAGTGCTGCACAGATCTAGGTAGAGCGGAGTGTGCAGATAGAGAGGCATGGTTTTAAAAAGACCATGTCAGATGGAGCATCAAGTGCAGCGAGTGCTGGTATAGAAATATCGTAGCTTTTCTAAGAAAGTCTAGGGCTAGTGGTGTAGCTGTCGAGCAGAAGGGAGCCTACAACAAAGTTCAAGATAGTGCCAAGCAAGCAAGAGTCTTCAACTGTGGAGCCAGTCATCCTAAAGATCTCTAAGAGAGTTAGAAACTAGGGGCTATCAGGATATGCAATAATAGCGGGATCATGCAGGAGGATATTACTAGGTATATCAAGACTTGAGGGCATCAAGATAGAGATTGTAGGATTTGGTATGGTGCTCCCAAGCTTTGGAAGGCCATGAGAGGACTCAGGATGTTGGCTCTGGAAGATTAGGATAAGTATGGTGCTAAGGCTAGGACAAGAGTGGTCCTAGGATGGAGACAGCATGTAAACCTCCACAGGCTTGAGGTCCAAGTATTAAAGACTTTGAGGGGATTAGTTGGTGCTCTAGAGACTTAGGGATACAAGGTTGAGTAAGGAACCAGCCAAGGATGAGGACGGTAGGGAAGAAGCAATTTCAGGGTCTTAGTCAACTAAGACTGAGATTGGATCGACTAAGTTGAAGGTGAATCAATTTAGTCTCAAAAGTGAGTCGACTATGTCTTAGCGAAGGAGCCAAACAATAAGTAGTATTTTCGAAACATCTAACATGGTACATAGGTGAGTTGACTCAATACTTCTGTGAGTTGACTCCAGTGCTTCTGTGAGTCGACTTAGTCAGAGACATGGTCGACTTAGTATCACCGATAGCGCAGCACTGGATTATTATTTGGGTCTAGGGTCGGGTTTGATCCTAGGTGTTTTAAAGTCTAGTTTGAGAGGTCTTAAGAGCACTAACTCAGGATCTGGACCGAAATTAAGTCCATAGGATGAAAGCATGCAAGACTTGGGATTGAGTGAGTGCTTTAATGTATAGGTTAGCCTAGGAAAGTTTTTAAGCTAGGGTTTATTATAACTCATATGAAAATCATAGGATATATAAACCCATTATATTATAATAGTTTTAGGAGTGGAATCAATATAGAGCTTTACTTCCTAACTCTCTCTAGTTCCAACGCCAAACCCTAGCTTGTCATCCCTTTCCTTGTTCTTCTTCGATTTTCTGATTAATACCCAGATCCACATAAGAGATTGGTCCATGGCTAGTATCGAAGTGGTACTAGGTTCTAACAATTAGTATCAGAGCAGCCATCAGTCTTAACACCATATACCAAGTGATACTAATAGATCCATACTGAACTAGGCTGCATTGTGTCTCGTTGAAGATGGTAAACTTAGTACTTGTTGGAAGGCAACTCAATATGTATTTTTCTTGCATCTAAAAAAAAGAGTACTGTAAAAGCAACCTTAGATCATGGACTTAATTTGAGTGTATAGAAAATTAATCAAAATATGTGATAAGAGAAAATATATTTGTCCTTTAAGCTAGCACCCAAATACTAAGTTAGTCATCATAAATACAAGTGCTGTAGATCTTTAGATATATTCTAAGAAAGTTTTTGATTATACTAATTATGAAATTTGCTTCTGAAACTCAATACTTAGTTAGTGATACTTCCTAAACTTTTTAACTTTCAATTCTAGATCTACTTTTGTAAAGAAGGATTTGAATGAAACATGGTGATAAATCAATACTTATATTATATTGCTAAGAGACTAGCAATGAGTAAGTTGGGGGGTGTGATAAGTCATCTATTTGTATATTTATTTTAAGTATTTTAGGTAGTTAGTGGTGCTAACATCTTCTAAAAATCCTAAGTTCATAACTAAATTAGACTTTCTTATAAAATTAAATATTTTTAAAAATAATAATAATAATTTTAAAAAATATAAAATTAGAGTCACATTTATGAAAATTAGATGCATAGTTGACTGATCAATCTAAGCACCAAAATTAATAATTCACACCCATTAGAAGTTTAATGAGAAATTTAATTTATGTTTCTTCCTTATTTAGCAGGTATACATGAATCGCTGGAAAATGTTTGAAACCCTAGAACCCTAGCCATTCATCCATCCTTTGAAATCCTAGCCCTAAGGCGCATGAGAGAGAAGTCCTGGCAGCCACAAGAGGGGGCCGACAAGCACAAATAAGGCAGGAGATTTCATGCAACTAATTTCAAAGAAGGAGATACACTCTACCAAATCAAGAGAGCTTTATATAGAATTAAATCAAGAAAAAAGGATCACATTAACCCTAGCCCTAGCTCTATTTAAAGGACCCTAGGCCACAAGAAAAAAATCATCCAAGAGAGGGTACAGTATAGAAAGCAGATGTCCCAGGCTTAAGATTTTGGGCTGGCTTCCAAGAAAGAGGAGCCTAGAAGAGAGCTTTGCTTCCGGCGCTATCTCCACCATGCCTACACCATCTCCAAGATCAGATCCAGAGAAGAAGAAGAAGAGGAAGCCCAGCATACTCTAAGAAGTTTGAAGAGGAAAGAGAGTTTATCAATCATCTTCTCGACAAGGGTGCACCAATTGACTTTGAGTCTTTATTACAGTTTTTCTTACTTTTTTTTACTCATTCTTTTAAATTATTTGTAATTGAATTCTAATTTTAATCAATGCAAAAGTTATTTTCATGCTTTCTAAATTTCTATTCTTTTATTTTATCGCAAGTAGAAGCTAAGATCTAGATAGTATATTTTAGTATCAAGTTTTTTTCTCACTTTTAATTTTCATTTTCCGACTTCAATTACTTCCTTGAATCTTTCTTTTCTTTTATAAAATCAAAGTTTTCAAATCTTTAAAAGTATTGCCTTCTTTGTGGAATCGATCCAACTCATTACTTTCTATGTATTTTTAATTTTTTTAAAAAATATGATTTAAAATGATAATCATAATGTCCTACGACAACATTATGCAATATCAGTGCCTAACTAAAATCCATATAAGAGATATTTATATCTTTGATCACTTCAACATGAGACTCTTCTACATGATTTGACTCCTTAATATGAATTTTTGTGATTAGATAAACTATAGCATCCTTTGACTCTTCTAGAATAATGTTAAAATTAATCTATCAGGACCTCTTTTAAACTTGATATAATATCCACTTGCTCAAGCTCCTCTTACTCCAAATTCTCTTCTAGACTTGATTAATCTTTAAACTAATCAACTTTGTTATACTCTAGAATTTCTTTTATACTTGATCCAGTCTCTAACTAATCAAGCTTCTCCTGCTTTAAATCTTCATCTTTAAACTAATTTTATTTTTCTTCTAGATTTTTAGAAAAGCTTGAAACCAAATTCACTCTTTAGATAACTTTTGTTTGTAATGTTTCATCTTGCTAGAACTTGAGTGGACGAAAACAAGAATATCCTACATGCTTTCTTCGGCACTTATATATGTTGGATATGAAGATAATTTTATTTATTAACTAAAACTTGAATAATTTACATCATCTTTCAAAATTTCTCTTGCACTTTCTTTTCACAACCTCTTTATTAAGAGTATCTATTAGCATCATCTCTATTTTATCTAGGATATCCCATAAATTCTATCTTTTCTAAGTAAGACTTGATAATAGCCTTCTATATTAGATAGCAGGCCTTGTTCAACTTATAGAAAGAATGCAACAGCATCAACTATGGTGATTCACCATGATTTACCTCTTGAATCATTAAAATAAAATCCACAAGCTTACACTATTGTACAGTGAATTACTAGAAGCTCTTTAATCATGCTGAGTTATGAACATAAGAACCACTAATAATTAAGTCACTACTATTTGAATAAATATAATTGAAGCTGCAAACTGCTTGACCACTCTGCAACCTATAGCTTAGATACCATATTGAATCATAAATACATAAGTCACCAATCTCAAAACTTATATCTCTGATATTATATAAAATGATACACTATCTAGAGTTTATTGACCGCATTGGCCCAAGGTCCAGAACAAACAAAAAAAAAACAATAAGGAAGAGACACCGGAAGAAAAAAATTTAGGAAAGATAAAAAATATTTTATTAAAAAGGTTGAGCCATACAACAAGGCTCTCTTTCATGCCTCACCAAAGAGGATACCTCTCATTCTCTCCCTCTCTCTCTAGAAGGAATAACTAAGTAGAATAAAAAATATATATGCTAAGCCAGATAGAATAAAATTTAGAATAAAATCCTAGCATAAGCAATGGACTTCCAACACAAGGTGTAAGCCAAGCATTGGTAAGTTGTTTTTATGCTTAATGGTATCTTTTCTTTGGAGACAAAAAAATAATGGCCCTTTTGTAGTAGATTAGTACTTCATTCGATATCTGGTGACTTGAGCTATTCCTAAATATTGAATAGATTCAGACTAATAAGTTAGGATAGGTTAAACATAGGCAAACCAAACAATAGGATCATATTTTGATGGGATTGGCGCTAACAGATAAGCTCATCAATACGTTCTAAAATCTGAAAACCTCCTCAACGGATTGCCTTCCTTTTATATGTATTCTTAAATGTATTATTAAAATTGTTAAATATTTGACTACATTGATGGCAAATATTATTGCATATACTATATAGTTTTTTCCAATTTTGGCTGGGATTCGGACCAAACTCGACCACATTTGCTTTCGTGTTAGAAAAAAAAAATGAACTTAATCAGTTACGCCAGAAACATGTGGGCGCTTACAAGCATATTCCACACAAGTTTTCTATTTAAAGAGCTAACCCAAAGTGCCATGCTATGAACTATATCCTTGCAACACAAAAGTCATACTGGCCTCCAGCATAACTAGATATCTAATTGTCCATTTGACTTTAAGGCTGGATTTTGATTTGGGAATAAAATAGAAGCAATGGTTCAGAGTAAGTCTTATTCCTACTAAATATGTTTTAAAAATTATGAATAATAAAGGAATAATTATTCTAGGAAAACATGTTGATAAATAACTTATCCTGCTTTCTTACCGTTGGTGATATTTTTTATCAAACAAGAGCACTCTAAGTCTCGTGGTAGAGTTGTTCGAGTTATTTTAGCTTAACTTATAATAAAAATAATTTACAAAAGATTTGTAGCTGGGTTTCTAAAAGAAAGAATATCTATTTGAATTGTTTTTTGGATCATAAAGAAAGTTTTATATACTCTCAACAAATAAAAGCGCACCTAGGAAGACAAAGAAAACAAATGCCTTGGAAGCTGTTCAAAGTCACATCATCCAGTTGCTTGTGCATGAGGGCCATTAATAATGCTACAATCTTCGTGTATTGCACTCTTTTTTGTGACTTTCACAAGTAAATGATGTTGCCCTCTTCTATTTTAATTGTCTAAAATATCTTAAATTATCTTAAATAATGAAGATTGAAAGAAATCACAAGCTAACCCTATTTTGACGTAGCTCTTTCTTTTGTTCTTATCTCCCGGGCTTAAAAAAAAACCCACTTGCCTAGATTCTCTGCAAGCTTTAGTGTTTTTTTAGATCATAGGCAATTTATAGGGCAGCAAGTGGAAGATAGCGGCTCAGGTTAGATGTGTCCCAAATCCATGGACCGGGCCAAGAGAGCCTTTCACTTTATTTTTAAATAAAAATATTTTTTACTCAATTTAAACAAATATTTTTATTTATTAAGACCGTGTTGGCGTCTGGATTGGCGAGAGAAGAAAAAGGTCAAGTCCGCCGTACAAGCCTTGCCAGCTGGCAGAAAGCGACGGCCACAGCAGTCCCCGAATTATTTTTCCGTCGTCTGTTTGTTGCCAAACAGGAAATAACAGTACAGATCCGCTAGCAATGACACGTCGCCAACAAAGTACGATATGGACAGATAAGGTTTACGTGGGCGGCTGTCGTAACTTCTCTTGCTACCCGAATTTTTTCCGGATCCCCACCGATCGTCTGAGCTTTTCTCCAGGAGACGACGCGGTTTCTCTGCGGTGACGTCATCGACGGGGACGTGATGACGTGGCACCACCTCGAGAATCGCCGAAGAGACGGTGAAGAGGTGAAGTTTTACGGAAATTATTATCCCTTTCCCTCCATTCCACATGCGACAAAAATTTGGGAACAATTATCTCGCATACAAGTCTCTGTACGAATGTAAGATCTTCCGTCCCTCCACTTGCCAAGGCAAAACGATCAGACTTGATCAGCAGGCCACCATCCACGTGGGGAAATCGGAAGTGGTGTTCGTTTGATGCATGGCTCTGATCAGGGAAGAGTTTTAGAGTCTCGTCACCGCTCTGTGTCATGACCGCTTGTTGTAGGCGGCCATGCTATGCTATTGTGGTCGCCGGCAGTCAGGTGAGGTAGGCGCAACAGATGTTCGGTGCACCGGAAAACCATGTTGTCGGTAATGGTGGTTGACGGTGGAGGCCACCACCGATGTAAAGTCAAAGTCAAAAGGTAGGTGAAAATTCCACGGTGCTCCGGGGTTGACGACTATCAAAGGCCAATGGGTAGGAACTAGGAAATCGTCCTCGTAACTGAGATCAATGCGCTTTTAGGAATATTTTGGAAGCCACATATGCGCGTGATTTGGAGAGTACTGGTTATTATATTTATAATATATTTTTTTTTACAAAAAAATAATAAATAAAATATTATCATTTTCTTAAATATTTGAGATCTAGATGCGCTATTTGGATCTATGATCTAGTGATCAATATTTTAATATAGTAAATTATCTTGATCAATAAAGTATCATTTTCTTTCTATCAAAAATAATTAAACTTTTAATTTACAATTTTCAACATATATAGCGACTCTATCTAAAAATCTTCAAATGAGATATAAACATAAGCCAACTTTTAGTTCATTATATTGATTCCACATTCTATTTGGTATCACTAGCTTTCAAAGGATATCATCAAGGTGCCTTAGTGTTTGATGTGTGTATCCTAAAAGTCAGAATTAACTGATACTTATTATACATTTTTAAAAGCAAAATTATAATTTTAACTATAAATAATAAAATAGATTATTTTTTATCATAATATGTATTTAGTGTCTGTGATACATTCCTTGAGTTATGGCAATGATAATTCTTATTTTCAAGAGTTAAAAATTTAAGACATTAATTTTTATTATTAACTCATAAAATGCTCCTGACCGTTGGATCATTATGAGGATGATGATTGATCCGAAAGATTGGTATACAATCTCTTCTTCATAGTAGATGAGTCTTGAGTCTATGGCGTAGAGATACCAAAATGAGAGTACAAGTACTCGTTAGAGAACGAGGGCACTGAGCGTGACCACCTTGAGCAGTCATTAAGAAGTCTATCTTCTTATCAATGAATGGCTCAAAGCTACAGTTGTGTATCTGATTCTTTGACCTGAGGTGCATCGGCAGTTCACTTTAAGGATGTTATAGTTTGACTACACCATTACTCAGTCTCCTAGCCATTCAAAATCCAGAGGTGTATATTGACTATCGCATGTTCATTGTAAGAATTGAATTGCACCAATAGGGGATCTATCTATCTCGGTAGATGAGGAGCAATCCTATGATAATCATGAGAATCAAGTCCATAAGCCCATGGCTATGGCAGAGTGAAATAAAAGAAAGAGTTTTCAGTAAGATTTTCACATTGGACTTAAATCGAATGATTAATCATATGACATTAGGGTTTGATGAGATTACCTTAACCCTAATCCAATCGGAGCTCAAGATAGAAGAATTTAATCATATAGGTAATTACACTGAGAGATTCATTTTCAGTTCTAATGGATTGTCACCATATGCTGCTAGGTGTCACCGATAGATTTTGAAAGCCATTAGAATGATTTAGATGATCAATCATACTAGTTGTCTAAATTAGAAAAGTTCTGATCTATCGAAAGGTGTTTCGATGATGTTGATGATAGAGATCGCGATATATCTTATTACCATATGGAACTAAATCTAACTGGATCACACAAATAAGGGTTTCGATCTAGATATCATCAATTAAAATAATCTAGTTTAATTGATTTAAATTAGATTCAATTAAATTCAAAAAAATCATGCTAACACATGATTGAGCCTAATGTTCTCCTTTAATTATCTTTAAAAGTTGTCTCGACTGAGCCAAATATATTTGAACTCACTCAGGTATCTTTACTTGATCTGACTGGAGCTTGTCTAGGTCAGAAAAAAGTTGTCTTAATTTATGAGATGAATTTGAGACAACACCTACCATTTTTTATCATCTGCTAAATCCTGTTTCGAACATTTGGTCAAACGTTGATCTTTGACACTTAGACATCTGCCTATGTGTCAAGCCATTATAGGAGAGAATTTTTGGATCAGTCCATCTACTAAAAAGTAGATGGATAAGGGGCGCATGCTTAGAGAGGTGTGCGCCCATGGATAGAGCATTTAGAGTTGAACTCACTCAGGTATCTTTACTTGATCTGACTGGAGCTTGTCTAGGTCAGAAAAAAATTGTCTTAATTTATGAGATAAATTTGAGACAACACCTACCATTTTTTATCATCTGCTAAATCCTATTTCGAATATTTGGTCAAACGTTGATCTTTGACACTTAGACATCTGCCTATGTGTCAAGCCATTATAGGAGAGAATTTTTGGATCAGTCCATCTACTAAAAAGTAGATGGATAAGGGGCGCATGCTTTGAGAGGTGTGCGCCCATGGATAGAGAATTTGGAGTCCCATATAGATGGGACTCCAGTTACTTCGGGGACTCTATCTAAGTGGTGCCAAAGACTTGTCTTTGATCAATCTTGGCATCATCTAAGGATGATTCAGAGGAGCTCACATATGATTGGATCAAATGATGTCATTTCATCAATCAGATTTAGATCTGATTGCATAAAAAATCATGATTGGCTGGGATGATGTGGCACTGCATGGCACAACAGGATCTATAAAAAATTCTATCTACGCCAAAATCTAAGAAGCTTGATCCATTGCCCATGCCATAAGACTATCCCTCTCCCTCCTCTATGCCATCTATAGGTCTTCTCTCTCCTACCCACATTCAAGAATTTTTGGGCTTTAGTTTGGTGCAATCCAAGCAAAAAAAAGACGACAGAAAAAGAAAGAAGGCAGCATTGCTGCAAGAGACAACTCACATCTTCGAAAGAAATTTTGAAGATCTTCAAAATCAGATCCAGATCTAATTTTTGGAGAGGTAATAAAGAAGAAGAAAATCTTTAGATCCTATTCGAGTGGATAATAGTAGAGGCCAGGCACTTACGTGGCTAGATCCAGAACCTCAGGCAGATATCAGGATCATCACAAGATAATCAGATTACCCTCAATAAGATAAATTAAATTAGATTTAATTTATTTTTTTTATTTTATTTTTTTATTAGATCAATAATATTAGATCTAGAAAGTCTCAGATTTGATCTAAATTTAAAAAAAAAATTTAAAATATCTCTCTTGATCCAATCAGATCTGAACGAATCTGATAAAAAAAACTAGATTTTTTCTTCAACTTATATTAGAGCCAAATTGCATTTTCTATTAGATCTAATTTTATTTTAATTTTGATCTAATAATTAGATAATTTTAGATATCATATGAGATATGATTAGATCTGAAATTAAAAAAATTAAAAAATTAAATAATTTAGATCTAAGTTGTATAAGATACATGACTAGTTGTAGAATAGAATTATTCTATGTATAGTCTAGCATGATCATAATTTAATTTGATTAAGTTATAATTTTTAGATCTATTTATTTATTATTTTTTATGTTATAAATATTATAATAAAATTTAAAAAATAAAAAATAAAATTATTTAATTTTTGTTCATACGAGATATGATGAATGCATGTTTAGACTAGTTGTAGAATAGTTCTATATAATTATCTAGAATAAATTTTAATTTGATATAATCAATTTAAATTTAATTTTTTAAATAATTATGAGATAATTTAAATCTAAAAAATTGCATGATATGATACATGAAGATTTATGCAAAATATGTTTATAGTTAGATCAATTTTTATATATGAGATATATGATGTAGATCTAACTAGTTTTGTAGTTTTCATATTTCTGATTAAGATATTCCCCTTGACTGTCTGGTCATAAAAATAAAGTAAGATTTAGATGCCCTCTCCTTCCATTCGATGGGGTCTTCTTATGATGTGTAGGAGTGTTGCACGTTCGTTCTTAATCAAAAATCTAAAACTTATTTTCTGTAAAATTCTAGATCCTAAAATTCTAGGATTTTATTTACATATTTTATTTGTGAACCCTAAACTTAATTAAGAATTAAGATTATGAAATATATTAAGTCTAAAAATTAAAAATTTTCATCTTTAAGATATATTCATAAAATTGGGTTTGGACTTGGGTAGCTCAATTAAGTCTAGCAGTTGATCAAACCAAATCAAGAGTTGGTTAGATGGGATCAAGAGTGCTTAAATTGACCAGCCTAATAGGATTAAGTCTGGGTCAAGATTAAATCACATAAGTGATCGATCAAGCTAAGATCTAATTAGGCTCAGTGGTTAGAGTCTGGATTGTAGGCTAACCTGATTAGTTTTGGCTCAATAATTTAGTGTCTAAGTCTGACAGATATGATCGATTGATTTTTAATTGAGAGCTACTCGACTCGAATGCATTCTTGTCGAGTTAATGGTATATCTCTTCCATCGATCTCACTTATCTGACCATATTTGTCGATCCAATCCTGATCTAAGATGGTTAACATTCTGAGCTAACCCATGCCACTAGGTTAGTCATAATTATTATGGCTATTGTAAGTCAAGTTTAAAGAGATCTAAATCAAATCTTCCTAAAAAAAGATTAAGTCTAAGGTCTTCCACCATTGTAGATATGCGGATCCTTCCTAGGATTGATTGTTCTCGACTGATCACAGTGGTTCAGTTGCATCGAAAAGATGCAACCATGTCTATTAGGCATTGGATGCTACGGGCTGGAGGATAAATTGGGCTCAATATTTCGAATATGGTGAAAGATCCAATTAGAAATCTAATCTATGTAAATGATGGGTCTGACTTAACTAAGGAGTATATCAATATTCTGGGCATGGTGAAATTCATGAATTAGAAACCAAGTTTGGGTGCACCAAGATTAGAGAATCATTAGATAAGAATTATCCACTCATTGGCTAACCTATCATCAATAACTGTTAGGTGAGATGATGAGTCAGTTGGTGGGACTACACCATCCATTAGAAATCTATAATCATAGAGATTTTCGCATTTCTATAGAGAAAGTGTAGGGATCCGAGAAAATAGTAGAAGTTAATTTATTTAAAAATTAAATTTTTAAATAAATTGATCAAGTCTTAATTATAATATTTAACTAGAAACTTTGACTCTCTATAAAAAAAATAAAATGTATGCATCCAATCCACTAGCATGTATCCTGGACACCCATAGACTATCCAATTATAAAGATTGGCTCCGAAACTTCAAGATCATTTTGAATTCTGAGAAGTTAACTTATGTATTGGACCAAGATCCTCCTACCTTATCAGCTCGTCCATCTGTTGAACAGAGAACATCTTTTGATAAGTGGATAGACGAAGATAACAAGACTAAATACTACATGTTGGGCTCGATGTCTGATGAGCTTCAGCACTAACATGAAGATATCAAGACTGCCCACCAAATGTTGGCTCATCTGTAAGAGATGTTTGGTGAACAGAGTTGCGTAGCTAAATATCAGATCACTAAATGACTATTCAAGATTAAAATGCATGATGGGCAGTCAGTCCAAGATCATTATCTGATGATGATCAAAAACTTGGAAGAGCTTGAGAAGCTCGAAGTAAAGTTGGACCTGGATCTATAGAATGATATAATTCTGCAATCTTTGGCTGATGCATATGGGCAGTTCATCATGAACTACCATATGCATAAACTTCAAAATACTCTGATCGAGCTTATGAACATGCTGGTTATTGCTGAGCTTTCAATGAAAGGTTTCAAAGGCTCAATATTTGCTATGGAATAGACTTCTTCTAAGAGAAAGTCTTTTGAAAAGAAGAAGAAGTCTGTGAAAAGGAAGAAGGTGGAAGAAGGAAAGAAAAAGAAGGCAGAGTCGAAGAAGAAGCCGCTGACAAAGAAAAATATTTTCATTGCAATACTGACGGCCATTGAAAGCAAAACTATCCTACATACCTAGCCATCCTGAAGAATAAGAAGGAGGCAGATCCTTCTGGAGGTATGCTCATTATTGAATCTAATCTTATGATTTCTTCTGCATCCAGTTGGATGCTTGACTCTGGTTTTAGTGCTCATTTGTGCACTTTCATGCGGGATCTTGAGGATAGCAGGAGGCTGAGGGATGGTGAGATGATCCTACGCATTGAAAATAGAGCAAGAATTGCTGTTGTGGCTGTAGGAACCTACTCTCTTCGACTACCATCTAGTTTAGATTTAGTACTTAGGAATTGTTATTATGTGCTTGCAGCAAGCAGAAATTTAATTTCTATTTTATGCTTAGTATAAGAAGTCTATATAATTAGTTTTCTTAAGGACCATTATAATATTCTTTATGAAAAAAATAAAATTGCAAGTGATTTTCTTATTAATGATCTTTACCAATTATATATTGATGTATCTATTTTTAATATCGAGCAAAATGTGAATGCCATAAAATCAAAACGACCCAGGGATAGTCCAAATGATAGGTATTTATAGCACCTTGGACTATGTCATATAGCAGAAGATAGGATTAACAAATTAAAAAAAATTAGGCTATTGAGTCCATTGACTTTTGAGTCATATCCAATTTGTGAATCATGTCTTCATTGCAAAATGACTAAAATTTCTTTTGTGGAACATTAAGAAAAGGCCATGGATTTACTTGCCCTAGTAGATACTGATGTGTGCGGCCTATTTGATGTGCCGGCTAGAGGCAGTTTTATCTATTTCATAACCTTCATCGATGATTTATCTCGGTATGGGTATGTGTATCTTATGAGACACAAGTTTGAAGTCTTTGAAAAGTTTAAAGAGTTCAGACATGAAGTAGAAAAGTAAACTAAAAAATCCATTAAGGTTCTTCGATCAGATCAAGGAGGTGAATACCTTAGTTGAAAATTTCTGGACTATCTTAAGTAGAATGGCATAGTCTCTTAATGGACTCCATCTGGAACATCTTAACTCAACAAAATTTCAGAACGAAGGAATCAGACCCTATTAAATATGGTTTGATCCATGATGAGCTTCATAGATCTTTCTGATTATCTTTGAGGATATAGTTTGTTAACTGCTATATATTTACTGAATAGAATTTCTTCTAAAATCGTTCCTACCACATCATATGAGATTTGGCATGGTAAGAAATCAAGTTTGAGTCATCTCAGAATTTAGGATTGTCTGGCTCATGTCAAAAGATAATAAGTAGATAAGTTAGACTATAGATCCTTTAGAGCTTGATTCATAGGATATCCTAAAGAGTCATTAGGATATTATTTCTACATTTCAGAAGATCACAATATGATTGTGAGTCGACATGCCATCTTTCTTGAAAAATAGTTTATTCAAGATGGCGGCATTGAACAATAGATCAAGCTAGAGAAGAAAGTCTCCCAAGAGAAAAGAGCTAAGGATCCTTTGGAACCAAATCAAGTTGAGCCAATACAATCACTACCTCCTCCACCTCGAAGATCGAAAAGGGTTTTCTGTTTCCTTGAGAGGTACTTAGGTACTATTTTAAAGAAAGTAGAGAAAATATTTCTCATAGATAATGGAGTTCATGGTGATGATCCCAAAATCTATAATGAGGTGATATCAGATATCGACTCCAAGAAATGGTTAGAGGCAATGAAGTCAAAAATTGACTCGATGCACTCAAACCAAGTCTGGATCTTGATAGATCCATCAGAAGGTATAGTACCTATTGAGTGTAAATAGATCTACAAGAGAAAGATTGATGCAGATGAAAATGTAGAGATATTCAAAGCTAGATTAGTGGCAAAAGGTTATAGTCAGTGCGAAGGCATTGACTATCGGGATATCTTTTCACCAGTAGCCATGCTTAAATTCATTCATACATTACTTGTTGTTATAGCCTATTTTGATTATGAAATATGGTAAATGAACGTGAAAACAACATTCTTAAATGGATATCTTGAGGAAGATATCTATATGAAATAGCTACTGGGTTTCACATCCAGTGATACTGATCACAAAGTATACAAGTTGCAAAGGTCCATATATGGACTTAAGCAAGCATCTCAGAGTTGGAATACTTATTTTAATGATGTGATCAAATTATTTAGTTTCATGAAGAATGAGAAGGAACCATGTATTTTTAGAAAGATCAGTGAGAGCGCTATATCTTTCTCGTACTATACGTGGATGATATCCTCCTTATTGAAAATGATATTTTCATGTTGACCACAGTTAAAATATGGTTATCTAAAGAATTCTCAATGAAAGATCTAGGAGAAGCATCCTTCATTCTAGGAATTAAAGTCTATAGAGATAGACCGAATAGGATGCTAGGTCTTTCACAGAAGATGTATATAGAGAAAGTGCTAAAGAGGTTTAGCATGAAAAACTCCAAGAGGGGTTTGGTATCCTTCAGACATGGCATTCATCTCTCTAAAAAAATATGACCCAACACACCAGAGGAGATTGAACACATTAACAAGATCCCTTATACTTCTACAATAGGGAGCCTCATGTATGCCATGTTATATACACGATCTAATATAGCCCATGCTGTGAGTGTCACAAGCAGATATCAGTCAAATCCAAAAGAAGAACACTGAACTTTTATGAAATGTATCCTTAAGTACTTAAGAAGAACTAAGGATATATTTTTGATTTTTGGCAATAGAGAACTCAAAGTCTAAGGGTATACAGATTCAAATTTTATGTTCAATATAGATGATCGAAAGTCAATATCTTAAAATCTGTTTGTGTGTAATGGTGGTGCTATCAGTTAGAAGAGTTCCAAATAAACAGTAATAGTAAATTCCACCATGGAAGCAGAATACATACTATGTCAGAAGCTGCAAAGGAGGCATTCTGGTATAAGAAGTTTGCTGCAGAGATTGGAGTGATGCTATCAGATGTCATTCCTCTGTACTACGATAATAATGATGCCATAGTCCTTGCTAAGAAGCTAAGGTATCATCAAAAATTCAAACACATCGAGCAGCAATATCATCTCATCTGCGATTATCTCGAGAAAGGATACGTTGAGGTCAAAAGAGTCGACTCTGTAAATAATATGGCAGATCCACTTACAAAGCCATTGGGCCAGTAGAAGATCGAAATCCATCTTGAGAAGATGGAACTTAGATTTGTAGCCAATTGATTTTAGGTTAAGTGAAAGTTTGTTAGATATGTGTGCCCTAGAAGTCAGAATTGGCTGACACTTATTATACACTTCTAAGGATAAAATTATAATTTTGACTATAAATAATAAAATAGATTATTTTCTATCATAATATGTATTTAGTGTCTGTGATACATCCCTTGAGTTAATGGCAATGATAGTTCTTATTTTCAAGAATTGAAAATTTAAGACATGAATTTTTATTATTAACTCATAAAATGCTCCTGATCGTAGGATCATCATGAGAATGGTGATTGATTTGAAAGGTTGGTGTACAATTACTTCTTCATAGTTGATAAGTCTTGATTCTATGGTGTAGAGACATTAGAGCAAGAGTATAGGTACTTGTTAGAGAATGAGGGTATTGAGCGTGACCACCTTGAGCAGTTATTAGAAAGTCTACCTTCTCGTCAATGACTAGCTCGAAGCTGCAGTTGTATATCTACTTCTTTGACTTGAGGTGCATCGATAGTTCACCATAAGGGTGTTATAGTTTGACTACACTATAACTTGATCTCCTATCCATTCGAAACCCAGAGGTGTATGTTGGCTATAGCATGTTCATTATAAAAATTGGATTGCATTGATAGGAAATCTATCTACCTCGGTAGATGAGGAGCAGTCCTATAATAATCATGAGAATCAAGTCCATAAGCCCATGGCCATGATAGAGTGAAATAATAGAAAGAGTTTCTATTAAGATTTTCACATTGGAATTGAATCAAATGATTAATCATATGATGGATATTAGGGTTTGACGAGATTATCTTAATCCTAATATAGTCGGGGCTCAAGATAGAAGAACTAATCACATAGGTAATTACATCAAGAGGTTCATTTTTAGTTCTGATGGATTGCCGCCATATGCTGCTAGGTGTCACTGATAGATTTTGAGAGCAATTAGAATGATTTAGATGATCAATCATACTAGTTGTCTGAATCAAAAATATTTTGATCCATCGAAAGATATTTCGATGATGTCGATGATAGAGATCATGATATATTTTATTACCATATGGAACTGAATCTAACTGGGTCACACAAATAAAAATTTTGATCTAGATATCATCAATTGGACTAATCTAGTTCAATTAATTTGAATTAGATTCAATTAGGTTTAAGAAAATAAAGCTAGCACACGATTGAGCCTAATGTTCGCCTTTAATTATCTTTAAAAGTTGTCTTGACTGAGTCACATATGTTTGGACTCACTCAGGTACCTTTACTTAGTCTAACTGGAGCTTATCCAGATTAGAAAAGGATTGTCCTAATTTATGAGATGAATTTGAGACAATATCTGCCATTTTTCATCATCTGCTAAATCCTATTTTGGACATTTGATCAAATATTGATCTTTGATATTTAGACATCTGCCCATGTATCAAGCCATCATAAGAGAGAATTTTTGGACCAGTCCACCTGCTAAAAAATAGATGGATAAGGGATGCATGCCTAGAGAGGCGTGCATCCATGGATAGAGCATCTGGAGTTCCATACAGATGGGACTCCAGTTACTTCGGAGACTCTACCTAGGTGGCGCCAAAGACTTATCTTTGATCAATCTTGGCACCATCTAAGGATGATTCAAAGAGACTTTCATCTGATTGGATCAGATGATGTCATTCCATCAATCAGATTTAGATCTGATAGTACAAAAGGCCGTGATTGATCGGGATGATGTGGCACTGCATGGCGCAATGGATCGATAAAAAACCCTGTCTGTGCCAAGATCTAAAAAGCTTGATCCATTGCCCATGCCATAAGGCTGCCCCTCTCCCTCCTTCATGCCATCTTTAGGTCTTCTCTCTCCTACCCATGCCCAAGAATTTTTGGACTTCAGTTTGGTGCGATCCAAGCAAGAGAAAGGTGACAAAAAAAGTAAGAAGACAGCACCATTGTAAGAGACAACTCACATGTTCGTAAGAAAGTTTAAAGATTTTCAAAATTAGATTCAGATCTAATTTTTGGAAAGGTGATAAAAAAGGAGAAGATCTCTAGATCCTATCCAAATGGATATCGATAGAGGTCAGGCACTTATGTGGCTAGATCCAGAAGCTCAGGCAGATATCAATATTATCATAGGATAATCAGATTATCCTCAATAAGATAAATTAAATTAGATTTAATTTATTATTTTATTTTATTTTATTTTTTGTTAGATTAATAATATCAGATCTGAAAAGTCTCAGATCTGATCTAGATCCAAAAGAAAAAATTTTGAAATATCTCTATTGATCCAATCAGATCTAAATGAATCTGACCTGAAAAATTAGGTTTTTCCTTCACTCAGGTCACTAAAGACATTGCTTTTTATTGCTGTCGATTCTCAAATCAATGATGTGGGCTGTCTCCATGGATCAACAAGACAACGAAAGGGGTTAGAGGACTTACCAAATTGACTCGGGTTGGGCCCTCCAATGTTTAAGTTAAAGAGATTTTTTATATGGAAAGGAGGAATTGGAGTCTTAACTTTAAATGCTTGGGATCATACTATCATGGCCTAAGATCGTACAATAACTATAGCGGAACATGTAGAAACTGTTCGAATATATGGATACCAGCTTTAACTCTAGAAATTATGAGAGAAACACATCTCTAGTCATTGTTGGAGGTGTGAGGGCTCTGGTCGACCTAGGATGGATTCGAAGCTTAGTATCTATTGATCCAATATTCAAAATTTTAGGTTGGATGATGTGTGACCTCAAAAGTTAGTTATTTCTAGTCTGGTCATCTCAGTCTTTGAGTTAGCAAGGGTGATCCCAATCTGATTGCCTTAAAGCATGCATATAGAGTATATTTAGGTTGCCACGTTGGCTGGACTAACTTGATCATACTATGTCATTAGATTAATTTTCCACCATATTATTTCATTTTTCTGAAGTACCTTAACAACTTCACATGTCATATCACGTTGATTATAGGTATTGACAATTTGGTATTGATTTAGACATAAATATAAATTGCATGAGACCATTTAGTAACCATAAAATGTAAAATAATAATGACAAGACTTGCCTCATAAATTAATAGAAGACTATATAAATTTTCTGACATTGCCATTCAAGCTCAGGTCACCTATTTTATGATCCTAGGATAAACAGGTTTGTTTAATAAAGGCTTAATTATTTTAAAATACTAAACTTTTTAGGGGGGGTTTTATTATTATTCTAAACTTCGATTCATTGCAATCAAGTCCTCTAACTTTCAAAATGTTGTAATTTTTGAAGAAAAATCCTGATTTTTCGGACCAGGTTCGTTCAGATCTGATCAGATCAAGAGATATATTTTAAAAATTTTTTTCTTTGATTTAGATCAGATCTAAGATATTTTAGATCTGATTATTATTATTTTAAAAATTAAAATAAAATTAGATAAATTAAATCAAATTTAATTTACCTTAAAGTGGGTAATCCTATTACCCGTTGATGATCCTATAAGCAGCGAAAGGTTCTGGATCAAGCCACACAAGTGCCTGGCCTCTATCGATATCCACTCAGGCTAGATCTGGAGATCCTCTTCTTCTCTATCATGTCTCCAAAAATTAGATCTGGATCTGATCTGGAGGATCTTCAAAACTCTTTTCGAAGATCAGCAGTTGTCCTATGCAGCAGTGCAGCCTTCTAGCTTTCAGTCGCCTTTCTTTGATCTGGATCGCACCAACCAAGAATCCAAATACTTTGGACGTGGAGAGGAGAGGGAGAAGGTGGGTTTGGCATGGAGGAAGAGGGGAGAGGTAGCCTTGGGGCATGGAATTTCAATTCTCCAATCATACAATCATGCAATCTGAGTTGGGCGCAGGGTCTTATTTATAGACAGTCTGTGATCCAACTACTCTTTTTCCCAACCAATCACAATTCTTTGTGAAATTAGATCTAAATCTGATTGGTGGGAATAGAGTCCCCTGGATTCCTCCTTAGAGGGCACCTAAGACCAGTCAAAGTTGGTTCTTAGGAGAACTCTAATCGGAATCCAAAAAGGAGATGGAGTCCCTATCCAACAGGGACTCCTAGGCGCCTCCAACTTGGGCACACGCCAAGGGTGGCGTGCGCCTTCTTCCTTGCCAGGTTCTGGTAGGAGGATAGGCCCCCACCAGCTCTCCAATAGGTGCATGACACGTGGACAGAAGTCAAAGTGTCAATGGTCAACATTTGACCAGTCAAAGGTAGACTTTTGACCAAAGTCAAAGAACGAAAAATGGCAGGTGACCAAAAATGGTAGGTAATGTCTTACAAAATAAGACAACCTTTTCTGACTTGGACAACCTCCAGTCAGACCATATGAAGGCCTCTGATTGAGCACAAACTCCTTTGGCTCAGTCAGGACAACTTATTTATGATAGCAAAAGAAGAACGTTAGGTTCAATCGAGTGCTAGCACGATTTTTTTGAACCTAATTGAATCTCATTCAGATCAATTGAACTAGATCAGTTCAATTGATGATCACCAGATTCAAACCCTTGTTTGTGTGACCCAGTTAGGTTCAGTTCTGTATGGTAATGGGATATGTCATGATCTCTATCATCGACATCATCGAAACTCCTTTCGATGGATCAGAACTCTTCTGATTCGAACAGCTAGAATGATCGATCATCTAAATCATTCTAATTGCTCCCAAAATCCACCAGTGACACCTAGCAGTATATGGTGGCAACCCATCAGAGCTGAATGTGAACCTCTTGGTGCAGCTACTTGTGTGATTAAGTTCTTCTATCTTGAGCCCCGATCAGATTAGGGTTAAGGTGAACTCGTCAAACCCTAGTCTCTGTCATATGATGTAATCATTCGATTCAAGTCCAATGTAAAAACCTAAATAGAAACTCTTTCTATTATTTCACTCTGCCATGGCCATGGACTTCTGGACTTGATTCTCATGATCATCATAGGGCTGCTCCTCTACCACCGAGGTAGATAGATTCCATCTTGATGCTATCCAGTTCCTACAATGAACATGCTATAGCCAACATACACCTCAGGATTCCATATGGCTAGGAGATCGAGTAATGGTGTAGTCAAACTATAACACCCTCAAGGTGAACTATCGATGCACCTCAGGTCAAAGAACCAGACACACCACTGCAGCATCGAGTCAGTCATCGATGAGAAGGTAGACTTCCTAATGACTACTCGAGGTGGTCACGCTCAGTGCCCTCGTTCTCTAATGAGTACCTATACTCTCGCTCCGGTGTCTCCACAACGTAGACTCAAGACTCATCTACTAAAGATAAGTGATTGTACACCAACCTTTTGAAGGAAAATCCTGATTTCTCGGTCCAGGTTCGTCCAGATCTGATTAGATCAAGAGATATATTTCAAAAATTTTCTCTTGATCTCAATCAGATCTTGATATGTTTAGATCTGATTCTTATTATTATAATAAATAACAAAAATAAGATAAATTAAATCAAAATTCAATTACCTGATTTGGTAATCCTATTACCTGTATTGATCCTGATTGCAGCGAAGGTTCTGATCTTAGACACGCAAAGCGCCGAGCTCTACCGATATCCATCGGTTGGATCTGGAGATCCCTCTCTTCTCTATACACTAAAGATATCTGGTATTGATCTGGAGGATCTTCAAAACTCTTTTAAAGATCTGCAGTCGTAACTTTGCCAGCGCAGCCTTTCTATGATTTTGGTCGCTTCCTGATCTTGAATCGCACCAACTAAATCCAAAAACACTTTTGGACGTGGAGAGCAAGGAGAGAAGAGACTATGGCATGGAGAAGGAGGGAGAGGAAAGCCTTGGGGCGTGTCTAATAGCATTCACTAGGATTAGGCGTTGGGCGCAAGGGTCTTATTTAATAGACCTCTTGTGATCCAACTCCTCTTCCTCTCAACCAATCACAACCCTTTGTGAAATCAGATCTAAATCTGATTGGTTGGAATAGAGACCCCAAGATTCCTCCTTAGAGGGTGCCTAAGACCAGTCAAACTGGATTCTTAGTAGAAACTCTGATTGGAATCCAAAAGGGAGGTGGAGTCCTTGTCCAACAAGGACTCCTAGGCGCCTCCTACTTGGGCTCACACCACCCTTGGCGTTGCGCCCTTCTCCTTGCAGGTTCTGGTAGGGGGAACAGGCCCCCACCAGCTCTCCAATAGGTGCATGACATGTGGTCAAAAGTCAAAGGGTCAATAGTCAACGTTTGACCAGTCAAAGGTAGACTTTTGACCAAAGTCAAAGAACAAAGAAATGGCAGGTGACCAAAAATGGCAGGTAAATGTCTTACAAATAAGACAACCTATTCTGACTTGGACAACCTCCAGTCAGACCATATGAAGGCCTCTGATTGAGCACAAACTCCTTTGGCTTAGTCAGGACAACTTATTTGTGATAGTAAAAAGAAAGAACGTTTAGGTTCAATCGAGTGCTAGCACGATTTCCTTGAACCTAATTGAATCTCATTTCAGATCAATTGAACTAGAAGTTCATTATTGATGATCACCAGATTCAAACCCTTGTTTGTGTGACCCAGTTAGGTTCAGTTCTGTATGGTAATGGGATATGTCATGATCTCTATCATCGACATCATCGAAACTCCTTTCGATGGATCAGAACTCTTCTGATTCGAACAGCTAGAATGATCGATCATCTAAATCATTCTAATTGCTCCCAAAATCCACCAGTGACACCTAGCAGTATATGGTGGCAACCCATCAGAGCTGAATGTGAACCTCTTGGTGCAGCTACCTGTGTGATTAAGTTCTTCTATCTTGAGCCCCGATCAGATTAGGGTTAAGGTGAACTCGTCAAACCCTAGTCTCTGTCATATGATGTAATCATTCGATTCGAGTCCAATGTGAAAATCTAAATAGAAACTCTTTCTATTATTTCACTCTGCCATGGCCATGGGCTTCTGGACTTGATTCTCATGATCATCATAGGGCTGCTCCTCTACCACCGAGGTAGATAGATTCCATCTTGATGCAATCCAGTTCCTACAATGAACATGCTATAGCCAACATACACCTCAGGGTTCCATATGGCTAGGAGACCGAGTAATGGTGTAGTCAAACTATAACACCCTCAAGGTGAACTGCCGATGCATCTCAGGTCAAAGAACCAGACACACTACTGCAGCATCGAGTCAGTCATTGACGAGAAGGTAGACTCCCTAATGACTACTCGAGGTGGTCACGCTCAGTGCCCTCGTTCTCTAACGAGTACCTGTACTCTCGCTCCGGTGTCTCCACACCGTAGACTCAAGACTCATCTACTAAAGAGAAGCGATTGTACACCAACCTTCCGGATCAATCACCATCCTCGTGATGATCCTATGGTCGGGAGCATTTTATGAGTTAATAATGATTTTCATGTCTTAAATTTTCAACTCTTGAAAATATGAATTATCATTACCATTAACTCAAAGGATGTATCACAGACACTAAATACACATGTGTGATAGAAAATAACCATTTCATTAATTATAGTCAAAATTACAATTTTGCCCCTAGAAGTGTATTACAAGTGTCAAATTAAATTTTGCAACCTATATGAAGGATGTATCACAGACACTAAATACACATATGTGATAGAAAATAACCCATTTTATTGATTATAGTCAAAATTATAATTTTGCCCCTAGAAGTGTATTACAAGTGTCAGCCAATTCTGGCTTCTAGGGCACATATATCTAACAATCTCCCACTTGTCCTAAAGCCAATTGGCTACAAGTCTAAGTCCCATCTTCTCAAGGTGGGCTTCGATCTTCTGCTGGCCCAACGGCTTTGTAAGTGGGTCTGCCACATTATCTGTGGAGTTGACTCTCTTGACCTCGACGTAACCCTTCTCGAGGTAATCGCGGATGAGGTGGTATCGCCGCTCAATGTGCTTGGATTTTTGGTGAGACCTCGGCTCCTTAGCAAGGGCTATGGCGCCATTGTTGTCGCAGTATAGAGGAATGGCATCTGATGGCATTACTCCAATTTCTGCAGCAAACTTCTTGTACCAGAATGCTTCCTTCGCAGCCTCTGATGCAGCGATATATTCTGCTTCCATGGTGGAATCTGCTATCACATTTGCTTGGAACTCTTCCAGCTGACAGCACCACCATTGCACACAAACAGACTCCCAGATGTCGACTTTCGATCATCTATATCGGACATGAAATCCGAGTCTGTGTATCCCTGGACTTGGAGTTCTCCATTACCAAAGACCAACATCATATCCTTAGTTCTTCTCAAGTACTTAAGGATACATTTCACAGAAGTCCAGTGTTCTTCACCTGGATTTGACTGATATCTGCTTGTGACACTCACAGCATGGGCTATATCAGGTCGTGTACATAGCATGGCATACATGAGGCTCCCTATTGCAGAAGCATAAGGGATCTTGCTCATGCGTTCTATTTCCTCAGGTGTGCTAGGGCACATCTTCTTGGAAAGATGAATACCATGTCTGAAGGGTATTAATCCCCTCTTAGAGTTTTCCATACTAAACCTCTTTAGTACTTTCCTCTATGTACATCTTCTGTGAAAGTCCTAGCATCCTATTCGGTCTATCCCTATAGACCTTAATTCCTAGAATAAAGGATGCTTCACCTAGGTCTTTCATGGAGAATTCCTTGGACAACCATAATTTGACTGTTGTCAACATGGGAATATCATTCCCAATAAGGAGGATGTCATCCACGTACAATACGAGGAAGACAACAGCGCTCCCACTGACCTTTTTGAAAACACATGGTTCTTCTTCATTTTTGATGAAACCAAACATTTTGATCACATCATTGAAACGAGTGTTCCAGCTCCGAGATGCTTGCTTAAGTCCATATATGGACCTTTGCAGCTTGCAAACCTTGTGATCAGTATCACTGGATGTGAAACCTAGCGGCTGTTCCATATAGATATCTTCCTCAAGATATCCATTTAAGAATGCCGTTTTCACGTCCATTTGCCATATTTCATAATCGAAATAGGCTGCAACGGCAAGCAATGTGCGGATGGATTTTAGCATAGCCACTGGGAAAAGGTATCCTGATAGTCAATGCCTTCGCGTTGACTATAACCTTTTGCCACTAGTCTAGCCTTGAATGTCTCCATATTCCATCTGCACCAATCTTTCTCTTGAAGATCCATTTACACCCAATAGGTACTATACCTTCTGGTGGATCTACCAAGGTCCAGACTTGGTTTGAGTGCATCGAGTCAATTTCTGACTGCATTGCCTCTAGCCATTTCTCGGAGTCGATATCTGATATCGCCTCGTTGTAGGTTTTGGGATCATCACCATGAGCACCATTACCTACGAGGAACATTTCCTCTACTTCCTCTGAAATAATACCTAAGTATCTTTCAGGGGGATGGAAAACTCTTTCCGATCTACGAGGTGGAGGAGGTAGTGTTCTTATTGGCTCAACCTGATTTGGTTCCAATTGGTCCTTAGCTCGTTGTACTTGTGAGACTTTCTCATCAAGCTTGAATCTGCTTTCCAATGCCGCTATCTTGAATAAACTATTTTTCAAGAAAGATGGCATGTCGACTCACAATCACATTGTGGTCTTCTGGAATGTAGAAATAGTATCCTAATGACTCTTTAGGATATCCTATGAATCGAGCTCTGAAAGGACCTAAACTCTAACTTGTCCGCTTGTTGTCTTTTGACATGAGCCGGACAACCCCAAATTCTGAGATGACTCAGACTTGGTTTCTTACCGTGCCATATCTCATACGGTGTGGTAGGAACGGTTTTAGAGGGAACCCTATTCAGTAGATAAATTGAAGTTAATAATGAATGTCCCCAAAGGAAATCAGGGAGGTCTGTGAAGCTCATCATGGATCGAACCATATCCAATAGAGTCCGATTTCTCCATTCTGAAACCCCGTTGAGTTGAGGTGTTCCTGGTGGAGTCCATTGAGAGACTATGCCATTTTCCTTAAGATAGTCTAGGAATTTTCGGCTAAGGTATTCACCTCCTCGATCTGATCGAAGAACCTTAATGGGTTTTCCAGTTTGTTTTTCTACTTCATGTCTGAATTCTTTGAACTTTTCAAAAGCTTCAGACTTGTGTCTCATAAGATACACATACCCATACCTAGACAGATCATCGGTAAAGGTAATGAAGAAGTAGACAAAATTGCCTCTAGCCGGCACATCAAATGGGCCGCACACATCAGTATGTACTAGGGCAAGGAGATCTGTGGCCCTCTCCCCATGTCCAACAAAAGGGAGTTTAGTCATTTTGCCTTGAAGACAAGATTCACAAGTTGGATATGACTCGAAAGTCAATGGACTCAATAGCCCATTTTTCTCCAATTTGTTGAATCCTATCTTCTGCTATATGACCTAATCTCAGGTGCCATAGATATCTGTCGTTTGGACTATCCCTAGGTCGTTTGGCATTCACGTTTTGCTCGAATAATGAGCATACCTCCAGAAGGACCTTCCTTCTTGTTCTTCAGGGTGGCCAGGTAAGTAGGGCAGTTCCGCTTCCAATGGCCGTCGCTGTTGCAATGGAAACACTTTCCTTTGACATCGGCCTTTTCTTCGGCTTCTGCCTTCTTCTTCTTTGATTCCTTCCACCTTTTGCTTTTTCACAGACTTCTTTTTCTTTCCATAAGACTTTCTTTTGGAAGAAGTCCATTCCATAGCAAGAACTGAGCCTTTAGAACCTTTCATAGAAAGCTCAGCGGTAACCAGCATATTCATTAATTCGGCCAAGGAATTTTGAAGTTTATGCATGTGGTAATTCATGATGAATTGCCCATATGCATCAGTCAAGGATTGCAGAATAATATCATTCTGCAGGTCCAAGTCTAACTTCACACCGAGCTTCTCAAGCTCTTCCATGTCCTTGATCATTGTCAGACAGTGATCTTGGACTGACTGCCCATCACGCATCTTAGCCTTAAAAAGTCATTTCGTGACTTGATATTTGGCTGCGCGACTCTGTTCACCAAACATCTCCTGTAGGTGAGCCAACATTTGGCGAGCAGTCCCGATATCTTCATGTTGGCGCTGGAGCTCATCAGACATCGAGCCCAACATGTAATATCTGGCCTTATTATCTTCGTCTAATCCATTTTTCCAGAGACGCTCTCTGTTCAATGGATGGACGGCTGGTAATAAGGTGGGAGGGTCCTGGTCCAAAACATGGGTTAACTTCTCGAAACCCAAAATAATTTTGTAGTTCCTGAGCCAATCTTTATAATTGGGTCCGGTCAGTCTATGTGTGTCCAGGATACGTGCCAATGGGTTGGACGCAGACATTTTTCCTGTAGAGAGTCAAAGATTCTAGTTAGATACTGTAATTATGACTTGACCAATTTATTTAGAAATTTTATTTTTAAACAAATTAGCTCCCACTATTTTCTCGGATCCCTACACTCCCTCTGTAGAGATGCGAAAAATCTCCATGATTAATGATTTCTAGTGGGTGGTGCGGTCTCACCAACTGACTCATCACCTCACCTAACAGTTATTGGTGATGGGTTAGCCAATGAGTGAACAACTCTTGTTCAATGATTCTCTAATCATGGTGCACCCAAACTTGGTCTCTAATTCATGAATCTCACCGTATCCGGAAATATTGATCCACTCCTTAGTTAAGTCAGACCCACCATTTGCATAGACTGGGTTCCTAATTGAGTCTCTCACCGTATCCAAAATATTGAGCCCAACTCATCCTCCAGCCCATAGCATCCAATGCCTAATAGACATGGTTGCATCTTTCCGGTGCAACTGAGCCACTGTATCCAGTCCGAGAACAATCAACCCCGGAAAGGGCCCGCACATCTACAATGGTGGAAGACCTCAGACTTAATCTTTTCTTAGGGAGAATTGATTCAGGTCTCATTAAACTAGACTTGATCATAGTCATAACAATTATGACTAACCTAGTGGCATGGGTTAGCTCGGATTATTGACCACCTCAGATCAGAACTGTGTCAACAGATATGGCCAGGTAAGTGAGACCGGTGGAAGGAATATGCCATTAACTCGTACAAGAATGCATTCAGGTCGAGTAGCTTCCAATTAAAAACCAGTCGGTCGTATGTGCCAAACTTACCTTAGACACCAAATTGTTGAGTCAGAACCAATTGGGTTAGCCTACAATCCAGACTCTAACCTCTGAGCCTAATTAGGTCTTGCTTGATCGTGACTCGATCTTGACCCAGACTTAATCCTATTAGGCTGGTCAATTTAAGCATTGTTGATCCCATCTAACCAACTCTTGATTCGGTTTGATCAACCGCTTAGACCTAATTGAGCTACCCAAGCCCGAACCCAGTATTATGAATATGTCTTAGATCTAAAATTCTCAATTTTAGATCCTAATTAATATTTCCATAATCTTAATTTTTAATTAAGTAGGGTTCATAAACAAAATATGCACAATAAATCCTAGGGTTTCAGGATCTAGGGTTTTGCAGAAAGTAAGTTTTGGGTTTCTGATTAAGGACGAACACGCAGCACCCCTACACATCATAAGAACACCCCATCGAATGGGAAGAGAGGGCCTTTAAACCCTTCTTCATTCTTATGACCGGACGGCCAAGAGGAACGCCTTAATCAGGAACATGCAATACTACAAAATAGTTTTAGATCTATATCATATATCTCATATACAAATTAGATCTAATCATGGCATATTTTGCATACATCTCATGTATCGAATCATGCATATTTTCAGATCTAAATTATCTCATAATAATCTAAAAAATTAGATTTAAATTGATCTAATCAAAATAAATTCTAATCTAGACAATTATGTAGAACTATTCTACAACTAGTCTAGACATGCATCAATCATATCTCATATGATATTTAAAATTAAATAATTTTTATTTACTATTTTTTAGATGTTATTATAACCATTATAATATCAAAAAATAGTAAATAAATAGATCTAAAATATGATTTAATCAAATTAAATTGAAAACATGCAAGACTATTCTATAGAACTATTCTATTTTAGAACTAGTCATGCATATTTTCTAATCTTAGATCCAAATCATTTAATTTTAATTTTTTCTGATTTTAGATCTGATCACATCTCATGTGACATCTAAAATCACTTATTTTTTAATTAAAATAAATTTAAAATTAGATCTAAACACTTTTAGAACCTTGGCTCTGATACCAGTTGAAGGAAAATCCTGATTTCCCGGACCAGGTTCGTTCAGATCTGATCAGATCAAGAGATATATTTCAAAAATTTTTTTTCTTTGATCTAGATTAGATCTAAGATATTTTAGATCTAATTATTATTATTTTAATAAATTAAAATAAAATTAGATAAATTAAATCAAATTTAATTTACCTTGATAGTGGGTAATCCTATTACCCGTTGATGATCCTGTAAGCAGCGGAAGGTTCTGGATCTAGCCACGCAAGTGCCTGGCCTCTACCGGTATCCACTCAGGCTTGGATCTAGAGATCCTCTTCTTCTCTATCACATCTCCAAAAATTAGATCTGGATCTGATCTGGAGGATCTTCAAAACTCTTTTTGAAGATCAGCAGTCGTCCTTTGCAGCAGCGCAGCCTTCTAGCTTTCAGTCGCCTTTCTTTGATCTGGATCGCACCAACCAAGAATCCAAAACTTTTTGGACGTGGAGAGGAGAGGGAGAAGGTGGGTTTGGCATGGAGGAAGGAGGGGAGAGGCAGCCTTGGGGCATGGGAATTTCAATTCTCAATCATACAATCATCAATCTGAGTTGGGCGCAGGGTCTTATTTATAGACTAAGTCTGTGATCCAACTCCTCTTCTTCCCAACCAATCACAACTCCTTTGTGAAATCAGATCTAAATCTGATTGGTGGGAATAGAGTCCCCTGGATTCCTCCTTAGAGGGTGCCTAAGACCAGTCAAAGTTGGTTCTTAGGAGAACTCTAATTGGAATCCAAAAAGGAGATGGAGTCCCTTGTCCAACAGGGACTCCTGGGCGCCTCCAACTTGGGCACACGCCAAGGGTGGCGTGCGCCCTCTTTCCTTGCCAGGTTCTGGTAGGGGGACAGGCCCCCACCAGCTCTCCAATAGGTGCATGACATGTGGTCAAAAGTCAAAGTGTCAATGGTCAACATTTGACCAGTCAAAGGTAGACTTTTGACCAAAGTCAAAGAACAAGAAATGGCAGGTGACCAAAAATGGCAGGTAATGTCTTACAAAATAAGACAACCTTTTCTGACTTGGACAACCTCCAGTCAGACCATATGAAGGCCTCTGATTGAGCACAAACTCCTTTTGGCTCAGTCAGGACAACTTATTTATGATAGTAAAAGAAGAACGTTAGGTTCAATCGAGTGCTAGCACGATTTCCTTGAACCTAATTGAATCTCATTCAGATCAATTGAACTAGATCAGTTCAATTGATGATCACCAGATTCAAACCCTTGTTTGTGTGACCCAGTTAGGTTCAGTTCTGTATGGTAATGGGATATGTCATGATCTCTATCATCGACATCATCGAAACTCCTTTCGATGGATCAGAACTCTTCTGATTCGAACAGCTAGAATGATCGATCATCTAAATCATTCTAATTGCTCCCAAAAATCCACCAGTGACACCTAGCAGTATATGGTGGCAACCCATCAGAGCTGAATGCGAACCTCTTGGTGCAGCTACCTGTGTGATTAAGTTCTTCTATCTTGAGCCCCGATCAGATTAGGGTTAAGGTGAACTCGTCAAACCCTAGTCTCTGTCATATGATGTAATCATTCGATTCGAGTCCAATGTGAAAATCTAAATAGAAACTCTTTCTATTATTTCACTCTGCCATGGCCATGGACTTCTGGACTTGATTCTCATGATCATCATAGGGCTGCTCCTCTACCACCGAGGTAGATAGATTCCATCTTGATGCTATCCAGTTCCTACAATGAACATGCTATAGCCAACATACACCTCAGGGTTCCATATGGCTAGGAGACCGAGTAATGGTGTAGTCAAACTATAACACCCTCAAGGTGAACTATCCGATGCACCTCAGGTCAAAGAACCAGACACACTACTGCAGCATCGAGTCAGTCATTGACGAGAAGGTAGACTCCCTAATGACTACTCGAGGTGGTCACGCTCAGTGCCCTCATTCTCTAACGAGTACCTATACTCTCGCTCCGGTGTCTCCACACCGTAGACTCAAGACTCATCTACTAAAGAGAAGCGATTGTACACCAACCTTCTGGATCAATCACCATCCTCATGATGATCTTATGGTCGGAAGCATTTTTATGAGTTAATAATGATTATTCATGTCTTAAATTTTCAACTCTTGAAAATATGAATGATCATTACCATTAACTCAAAGGATGTATTACAGATACTAAATATAGATATGTGATAGAAAATAATTTATTTTATTAATATTAGTCAAAATTATAATTTTGCCCCTAGAAGTGTATTACAAGTGTCAGCCAATTCTGGCTTCTAGGGCATATATATCTAACAATTTTTTCCTTGGGTATTACTTCTTTCTGGTTATGATAGAAAAGGTCATGTCTTATCACATAACATATAAATAAAGCGGATGTGGCAGAAAGTTGCTAATATAAACTAGGTTACTTTCAACCTTTTTAATTAATTGATCCTCAAACTAGGATTTAACTTTTGTTTCTTTCCTTCTTTCCATTTTTGACTAGGGTTTCTAGTTCCTATTTTCTTCTTTCCTATCTGGTGAATAGATAGTGGCAGCAGACATCACCTGTAACATTGATTCGAAGTTCGTTTGAAAGACATGGCATGTAGAAGGTTGGAAGACAACATGTGAGTCTCCAAACCATAATATGAACTAAACAAGAACCTATGATGGTTTAGGATAGTGCAAGTATGGTCTCTCCTTAAAATATGAACTTCATCGAGTGATGACAACCCTAGACAAAGGTTTAGATTTTTGTCCAAACTATCAAATAGGCCATATAGCTAAAATGTAAGTTGTTTGATTATGATCTTATGGATAATTATTGTTGTTGTAGGAAGATTTGTATTGCAGCTACTTGACATAGTTCGATCCTAAAATAAAGGGTTGAATTAAAGCAACTCTTTTTAAAAAGAGGGATGAAGCTAGGAATTGAAAGTCGAGGTAGGAAGATTATTTGGAATCATCGAAAGGTATAGTTTAGGAGAAAGTTTTGGATTAAAAGTACGTGTTAGAATTGAAATAAGAGGCAATCGGTTTGTTAAAAGAGATAGAGATTTAGAAAGAGAGACTAATTAACATCAAAATAGAAGTAGCACGGGTGAAGGCTGAATATGTAAGATTGTGGAGGGAGCTTGCAATGCGTGCTATAAGAGAAAAGTTTTATGTGGCTGCAATGATAGTTTCATAGGCTATGGTAGCACTTGTGGTTATATTTTAAGTGAAGAACACATATGTAATTATGTTATAATTTTGAAAGTCATCTATATAATGAATATTTAATTTGTAATCAGCTTTGTAATCAATAATATCATCTTTGTAATCTACTTTATGTGATATTATAATTTGACATCTTTTTACATAGAGCTACATCATATGTAATCAATATTCAAATGTTGATTTTGTCTAAATTATATCATGCTATAATTTATGCCAAGAGATTCTATATCCTATTAACATAGCCTTTATCTATAATTGGTATTAAGAAATGGATTAATTCAAGTGATAGTTTCATCAAGAATTTTTTGTATAGTTGGCAAATACAAATAGCATCATCAGTTGCAGAACTCTATTGCATTAGCTTCAACATATATGTTTTAATAAGAAAATGACCATGAATTCAAACCTGAAGCTAAAGAGAGTTTCAGAGCTATGAAACTAAGCTTTAAAATAGGATTGAAGAGCATTTCATAGCTATGAAACAAAATTTTGAAACACGAACTAAAGAAGGTTTACAAGCTATAAAGGTTAGCTCTGATACATGGACTAAAGAGAGTTTAAGAGCAATGAAGTTAAGCTTTGAGATTGTTAAATTTTACTACACAATTTGGATCTCTGAGATATTTAAACCAAGCTCAATTTCATAGCTTTGAAATTGTTAGATTGAGTTCAGTTTCAGAACTCTAAAATATTTAGTCTAAGCTTAATGTTAGAGGTCTAAAACATTGATAGCTTTGAAACTAAGATTTTGGCCTAAAGAAGAGTAACGAATTTGACCTAAAACTTTGAATCATAGTTCAATTTCCATTAAAACATTGAGACTATATATGGTCAGTTTTAGAGTTCAGCTATATATCATCAGTTTCATACAACTACAATCACCTATATGTCAGTCAAGTTTTAAAACATGCAATTATAACATAGACTGAACTTTCAAAACATTCTTTCATTCAACTTAAAAAACAAGGTAGAGTTAATTGTATATCATAGGACAAAATAAACATTAGAATCCAACAATATGAAATTTGAATAAATAAAATACAACCAACTATATTTCAAAGTTACAAAATAAATAAAGTTACATCATATAGAACATTGATCATAAACAACAAAAGGAGTTAAACTCCACAAAAAAATACTATTTACTAATAGCACATTGATTGGTTTGAATGTTGTAAAAATTAGTCTCCATAAGAACATCCAACACACTGACCTATAGGTTGGTCCCTCCAGCACTACTTTTCCTGGTTGTGAAGAAGTAGACTAACTAGATCCACTATTTAATATTATTCCTCTTGGCATCTAATATGCTCTTAGTGATCCCCTTGTAACATGGCTTCCATCTTTTCTACTCATATGCCTAATGCCGCTTGAGTCTTGTAAGAATATGGAGACAAGTTTATACATTTAGGTCATAGAGAAGAACAAATTAATATGAATCTTACCATATAAAACTTTTCTCCAATACTAGGTGACACATAGAGCCTATGACCTTCTAGTATCCATTTGTGCCTTGGCCATTTTCTAGTTTCCCTCAAGCTTTGCTAATGCTAATGATGCTCATTACCTATAATCTTTTTCTTTATAGACAACTTTACTCCACTTCTTGTAGTGGTTGTAACCTAACATAAAAGGTGAACAACTTGTTACTGATTAGCAAGAGCAAATTGTAACCTAGAACTAAGTTAAATAATGAGTTAGAATGCTAGATGATTGAATTTGAATAGCTTTGTTTTTTCTTGGCCTACCTTTAGGTTTTTTTGCTGTTAGTTCATGAGTTGGAATACTTGATAATGTATCACTTCTCTTATTATGTCCTTGCTTGTTATGACTACTCTCAAAGCATATTTGGCAGGTCATAAATCTTCCAACTTTTAAAAACTCATGAGGATTCTTTGACTTCTTATGTGGGTCCTTTCTCCTTTTTGGGCCTACCCATTCTTATTCTCATAGATGGAGGTAGGACTATCTGTGCACCAACCAAAGGCTATAGCTTCCCCTATTCATAGGTTGAAGAATAAATTCATAGCAGTTTCTCCAAGTATCTTTAGTATACAACTCAACATAATCTTCAATAGGTACCATTCTTATAAATAAATTTTGAATGAATAGAATACCTGTCATATTCCATGCATTGCAAGCATAACTCCGATCCAACAAACTAACTTCATACAACGGCCCTTGTATGTCACTTCATGCTTTCTATCTCTATTATAAGATATCACACATCACCTACTTTCAACTTTATTTCCCTTTAGTTATGCTTGAATCCAAGGTGTTAGCCCTAGAATTGATTTTGATGATATCAAAGGTGTTTGAGTATAAATTATATTTAATAATGATATGCTTGAGAGTGATTGTAGGTTTCGTCAATGTACTTAATCACTTTACTCAAAAGTCTATGTTCTTAAGAAAATTCAAATTTCTAGACTTATGACCTTCATGATTGGAAGCAAAGAAGTTTAAGATTTGCAAGAAAAATCTAGTCTAGATGCATATCTCAACAAGCACAAATTATGTTTGAGAAGGCAAGTCTAGCCTAGAAATAAATTGGCTCAAGGAAAGATGTCTAAAACTTCTTATAGCATATTTGGCATCAGCTAAGCCGACCCAATCTAAAGCTTAGCAGATCCAGTATTAGTTGGAGGGAAAAGACAGAAATCATGAAAATTCAAAATAAGTCCCTTAGCCAACCAATTTTTCATCTAAGCCGATCAAGATAGGATTTTAGCCAACTCGAGCCTTTGGATAGCCAACCAAGTCTTAAACCTAAGATAAAGATAGAAAGTTGAAGATTCAAGATATTTTCCTTTTAGTCAACCTTGAAGTCAAGATAGTCGATCAACTCTAAAGCTTAGCCGACTCAGTGAAGAGAAGAGCCAACTTAGTCTCAAAGGAATATGGACACAGAAAGCCTTATAAATCAATAAGTCTTTTGAGCCAATATAGAAAATCAGTGAGCCGACCCAGCATTCAAGTGAGCCAACTAAGATAGAATCTGAGCCGACCCAATCTTAGACAAGTAAAATAAGATAGAACATTGGATCCTTAGCATCTACTACTGATCATGAGCTGACTTAGAGTTTTACTTAGCTGATGTAGAGTTGAAGGTTAGCCAACTTAGAGATTGGATGAGCTGACTCAGTGAATACTGATAGAATAATGGCTAGTTTTCTAGAATTTTTAGAATATGACTAAATTAATTCCAGCAGCTATTTTCAAGCATCCAACGGGTAGAGTAGTAAATGAAGATATTTTGAGCTAATAAATATGAAGGATTTATGGAGGAAACCAAGCTTTGAAAGTCCAACACACTTATTGAGCTATCTTAAGAGAATAGAGAGAAGAACTAAAAGAGAAAAAGGAAGAAATTAAGTAGTGTCATAAATTCAGTCCATCCTACATTCATTTAGTCTAAAAAAGAGAAAGAGTATTTAATTCCAGCTAGCTACAACTGAGAAGAAGCATTAAAGATTGCCTCAACCTCTCAAACATTTAAGAAAGAAATCCAAGCACTGAAAGCTCAATGATCTTGACTTCTTCAAATTAAAAAAGAGTTTTATTTTTCTTAACTCTTATTATTGTAAATCTTTATTTATTTGTAACAAGTTTCTTGGATATAAAAACATAGGGTTGGTCCAAGCCTTAAGTTAGATATTCTTGGTTTTGATTAGTATCTCCAAAATAATTAATTGGGATTAATTGTAAGCACGAAAGAAAATAATCAGGATTGATTGTAATTTCAGAAGAAAATAATTAGTTATAAGGTTATGGTTGATGATCTGGCAAAAACCAACTAGGTCTGGTTATAAAGCCAAGAAATAATCATACTGTAATCTTTGAAAGGTTATAGTTGAATTCCAAAATGTGTTACTTAGTAAGTGGACATAGGTACTGAGTTCAGTGTCAAACCATTATAAAAGCTTCTTATGTTTGTGATTGTTATTGTTATGCTTTTCTTATTATTGGGGGATTTTTATGCCTGCTGAAGATATGAAAATTTAGGCTGAATTGAACGTCATCAAAAGCTAAAGCCGAGGTCCTAATTTTAAGCCAAACTTGAAGTCATCAAGAGATGGAATATAGGGGCACAATGTAGGTTGAATTGAAGGTCATCAAAGGCTGAGGCCAAGGTTCTATTTCAGGCCAAACTTGAAGTCATCAAGAGATGAAAGATAGGGACACAATATAGGTTGAATTGAAGGTCATCGAAGGCTGAGGCTGAGATCCTATTTTAGACCAAACTTGAAGTCATCAAGAGATGAAAATTAGGATCACAATTTAGGCTGAATTGAAGGTCATCGAAGGCAGAGACCGAGGTCCTATTTCAGGCTGAACTTTAAAAGGCTGAAGTCCTAATTGAAGTTATCAAAAGGCTGAAGTCCCTACTCTTGGCTCCAGATTGTCAACTCATATAATTAGAAGATGGTTACCCCAACATGCCATAAGGGGACAATATCTGACATGATTTCTAAGAATATTCTAGTGGACAAATAAAATATCTCTGACAACTTTCTGCTCTCTTACGACTAACAACCCACAACCCATCCTAACAAACTCCGGATCCTTCTATAAAAGAAAAAAAGAGGGATCCCAAGGTATGCAAACTCTTCTCTCCAAATGCTCATCTTTTTTCTCTATTGATTGAAAAACTGACTTAAGCATCGGAGGATCCCTACCAGAGCCAACTTCGATCAAGGGCTTCTCTTATAGGTACAGCTGCCACCATCTCGTCACTACCGACTTGCTACCATCGTGCAACTCCAGCCAACCTGACCTTGAGATAGATTTTTGCATCAACAAATGGCACTAGAAGGAGGGCTTTTGAGCCTATTTATGGGAAGAAATGAGCATCCAACAAGAGGAGCTCCATCATGTTGCTCCAATGCCGACGAGATTCTTCAGCATCCATCTTCTACATGTCCCACCCAAGCTTAAACTGGGGGGGCTTCAAATGAGGAACAATTTTTAATTGGAGAAAAAGGTCCAAGCAAGGAAGGAGACCATGATAAAGATGATCTGGACCAATAAAGAGCCATAAGATTTAGAAAAAAAATATAATTATGTAAATTTTTTAGTCATATTATATTCTTGATTTTTTAGCCATTCTCTTGAGTTCTAGATAGAATCAAATATTAGAAGGAAGATCTTTATTTGCACCCTAATATACTAGGCAAAATAAATTAAAGCAACCTCTGAAATCCAAAATGAAATGGAGAGACTGAGGTCCTGGGAGAGATGGAAAAAAATGGAGTGGTATCATAAAAAATTAGAGAGTTAAGGGAGGCTTTCCTATGTTGATGGTTACTTTGGCATGAACCTACTGTCATACTTATTGTATCTTCATTTGGCACTAAAATATTACTTCGGTTCATCATTCACCATAAAGTCATGGTGAATATCATAGCTCACACTCATCCTTTAGGAAAGATCAGCATAGACATCACCCACATAGTTGAAAGAACAACTAAAATTATGCTTTGTATGAAAAGTGATTGTATCACTAAATGCATAGTTGCTTGTGAGAATTGTATCTTCATTTGTTAGCAGAAGATCTACTTCTGAGTACAGGAGCAAATTTAGTTGATTGAGAAGCCTAATGGTAGCAAACTATGGAACGTCTTAAATTACATCAAAAATATAGTCTGTCATATATATTCATATCATCGGATGAACCCAAAGAATTAGCATCCTCCTGGTTTAGGAGATTTGATTGATCATAAACCTTTAAATTGCTTGGCTGTTGTTTCATTTGGTTATGAAGATTTTTATAGTTTTGGTGCAAAAAAAAAATAGTTCTCTATATTCCACAAAAAAAAAAGGAAGAAAAAAAGTGAAGAAGAAGAAAAGAATAAGAAGAGAAGAAAAGGAGAGGCCTGCCAGCCAAACCTCTTTCCTCTGCACTTGCACATCTTGGTGTCATCCCCCTCACTGCCTTTCTCCCCACGAGTCTAGGCATAGCTGAAGTCCTCTCAACAGTGCTGACCCTCTTCCCCGTGCACCCAGATGCGGATAAACCTCAGTAAGTTGAGCTCATCAAAAGACCAATCCAAGGTCAAAACCTAAGTCAAGCTGAAGTCAAATCCCAAACCAATCCAAGCTCAAAACTCAAGCCAGGTTGAGGTCAGATTCAAGATCAAGCAAAGGTCAAAATCAAGGACAAGCTAAAGTTTAATTCACAACCAAGCCAAAGTCAAAATCATGATCGAGACCGAGCTATCAAGCCCAAATTCAAGCCAAAAAAAAATTGAAATCAATGCCGAAGAAGCTGATCAGACTTGAAAATGTCCAACCCTAGAAAGAAAGTCGAGGAAACCAACCTAACAAGAACATTAACCAATGAAGGCTGACTAGAGGAGGTAAAAGGGAGAGGCCCTCTCAACGGCCTATTCTGTACCTCGGCAACTTCATTAGGAATAGGAGGTGAACCTCGTCCTAACAAAGAAAAATGCCAAGTACATTAGGAGTAGGAGGAGAACCTCATCTTGATACGGATGAAGACCTTCGATTATTTAAGACATGAGGAGGGAAGAGGCTCTCACAATGACCCTTTTGTGTCCTAATAACCTTGTTAGAAATAGGAGGAGGACCTTGTCCTAACAAAGGTAAAGGCCAATCGAGTTAAGAATAGAAGGAGAACCTCATCCTGACATGGGTCAAAGAGGAGAGGCTCTCTCCATAATTCTTTTATGCCCTGATAACCTTATTAGAAATAGAAAAAGAACCTCATCCTAATAAGGATAAATGCCAACCATATCAAGAACAAGAGGAGAACCTTATTCTGACATGGATGAAGACCTCCAGTTATTTAAGATAGAAAGAGAGAAGAGGCCTTTACAATAATCATTTTGTACTCCAATGATCTTGTTAGGGATAGGAGAAAGATCTCGCTCTAACAAAGATAGAGGTCAACTAAGCCAGGAACAGGAGGAGGATCTTATCCTGATATGGGTCAAAGTGTTGGTTTTGGTGTGCAGAGCGAAAGTATAGATTTTAAAATAAAATTATGAAATCATATAATCAAACCCAAAATTTAGGACCACTTTATTAGAATTTAAATCATATAATATATATTTATAACATAAATGAAGGTATTGGAACATACCTCTGATCGCTAAACTCCAACATGATCTTGATCACCAGTAATAATTCGTCAAGGGTTCCATCAGATGCCCATGTGTTCACCCTCCAATATTGATCTATACGGGGACTTGATCAAGACACCAGTACTTTTGTTTATTTTAATTAAAATTTTTATGATAAGAACTTTAATTATTTGGGCAAAACCTTTCCTAGCCTTTGCCATCACCCTTCTTTCCTATCCTTTCTTATCTTCCTTTTTTTTTCTTGTCTTTCTTTGCAATCTTCCTAAACCCTTATCCTAAAGCAAAACTTTTGTCCTTAATTAGGACTTATCTTAATAAGGAAAGGAAGAAAGAAATTGGACAACTATGGAGAGTGGTAAGAAAGAAAGAAGAGTTCTCAAATCCCCTTGACACTATGGAGTGCGCCCCTATTTATAATGTACGTAGAGGCGCCTCCTCAATTTTCTCATGCCTATTTTTATTTAAAATCTCATGCCCATCAGCCTATCTCATGCCTCTTTAGAAGAAATCACCATGCAGAATACATAGAATTAATATGAAGAGGTGCCTTAAAGCAGAAGGACTCTTCATAAAATTTCTACATAAGTTTCTTCCAAAGAGTCGCAAGACTTCAATATGTGGCACCATAAATCAAGGGATGAGATCAGACTTAGAGGCCATCTAATGGCCTTCAAAAGGTGTGCCAAACAATAGGTGGGCGTGGAGATAAGGTGTGGAAAAATCAAAAGGCCAAAGGGCCTTTGACGTGGTCCAAGAGGCGCCTACAAGCAAGGGCGCGGCAAAGACTCTTTGGTTATCCAAAAATCTGATAACCAACGAAGAGAATAACCAACAGAAAGACTCTTCTATGCCCTCTCTTCATCTAAAATTACATAACAAAATTTACATGAAAAACTAAGGAAGACTTTGGCATCAAAACATATCCATGCGCCACATGTCCCTAGTGCATGGACCAAATCCCATGTGCCAAAGAAAGAGAGTCTCTAGCACGTGGGTGGTTTATTTATGATACTCAATCCCTTGGTCAGAAAGGCAAGGGTCAACCCAATCAATTAGCCAAATTCAATTTGACTCAAATTAGATTTAATTAGCCCAAATTGGAACCCGATTCGAATCCTATTTGAATTTAGATGCTAGAGTTTGCAATATGTGCTAGCATATTCAACCTGCAAACATGATCTAATCCAATTAGACCCTTGATCAATTCTTTTTGTGTGTGATCCATTGGATTCCACATCTAGCCAGTAGTGGATCTAGATGCAATTTGACCTAATTTAGTTAGAACTTAACCAAACCGATTTAAATCAAAACTAGCTAACTCGATTCAATCAATTAGAACACTTTCTAATTAATGATCTAATTAAACTCTTTAATTTGATTGAACCCACAAGACAAGATTGACATCCAGCAATGTATCATGTCTATCCAAAAGATATAAAATTTTGATGAAAATATCAAAAATATCCTTCAATGAAAAGTTACCATGCAACAAGATCCTTCGATCACCCTACATCCCAAATATGACTTTGGATATGAAAATATGTCAAATCCAATATCATATTCATATTTCTCTCAATCTTATGATGATGATTTGAATAATAAAATATTAGAAATAATTTTTAATTATCATCATGCTTTGATCAAAGACTTTCTGAATCATCATTTGATTAAACTAGGTAGGATGTGATCTCCTCTTACCAGGAGTGATCGATTTCATGTTGACCTACTCACAACCTTCATATATTATCCACCATATCCAGAACACCCCATACATGACTAAGTCATGAATGAGTATGAACCAAAATATGGATTCATACATATAAGATTCTATGATAGTCTCAGGTCAAAGGATTACATGCACAACTCCCACTATGAGAACCATCTATTGACATATAGATAAGACTCCATTAGATATTCTCAGTTGGATCAATTCAGTGAACTCATTCTCTAATGAACACCCATATCTTTGTATTAGTGTCATATACAAGTGATAGTGAGATCAATCATCCTTTCATCAAGCATACATAGAATGTGCCAGTCTTTCTAGAAACATTGATCCCCAACTCAATATTCCATCAACTAGAAATATTTTAAATTAGGATTTTGAGGATTTAGGTCTCATAGGTATGATCTCATCATAACTCTAAAATCATAGCTCTAATTTATGAAATTCATCATAATCTTAAATAAATAATTAAGATGCAGCATATGATGAAATAAATATCTTTATTTATTTAAAAATATCATTACATGAGTCTGGAAGACAAAGAATAGCCCATCAAAATATAAATTTTGATTGGCTTTAGAGTATATTTCTTTCAATCTCCTAGCATTAAAGCCAATTGCCCTTATATTTTAATCTCATATAATTAAGGTGGCGATCGAATTGCTATTATAGTAAAGTCTTAGTGAACGAATCTGCTTGTTGTTCTTTGTATCTACTCGTTCAATGACAACATCTTATCTTTTAATAATTTCACGAATGAGATGGAAGCATCTCGGAATGTGCTTGGATTTATGATGAGATCTTGGTTTCTTTGCTTGAGCAACTGCTTCAGTATTATCATAATAAAGTGGTACTGGATTCTTAATTTTAAGAATAACATCCAATTCAGTGATGAACTTCTTCATCTAGATAGCTTTCTTGGCGGCTTCACTTGTAGCTATGTACTCTACCTCAATGGTTGAGTCAGCTACAGTTGGCTACTTACTACTCTTCCAACTCACTGCTCCATCGTTCAGAGTAAAGATATATCCTGAAATGGATTTGCTATCATCTAGGTCTGATTGAAATTTAGAGTCAGAATATCCTTCTAGTTTAAGATCAGATCCATCATATACTAGAAAAATATCCTTAGTCCTTCTTAAGTACTTAAGAATATTTTTCACAATTTTCTAAGATCAGCCTAAAATCTACTTGCAATGCCTAAGGCATAAGCAACATCAGGCCTGGTACATAACATGGCATACATTATTGATTCTACAGCCAAAGCATAAGGAATAGAACTCATTCTATTTTTCTCTTCAGGTGTCTTAGGAGACATCTTCTTAGAGAGATGTATGCCTTGACTCATGGGTAAGTAATCTCTTTTACTCCCATCCATACTGAACCTTTTCAGTATTAAGTCAATGTACCTAAACTAGGACAAGCCTAGTATCCTCTTAGATCTATCTCTATAGATTTTTATACCTAGTATATAGGATGCTTCTCTCAAGTTTTTTTATAAAAAACTTATTTGATGGCCATAACTTGATTGATTGTAACATTAGAATATCATTCCCAATGAGGAGTATGTCATTTACATACAGAACCAAGAAAACTATGACACTCCCACTAGTCTTCTTGTACACACATGGTTCATCCATTTTCTTGGTAAAGCTAAACTCTTTGACTGTAACATCAAAGCAGATATTTCAACTCCTTGAAGCTTACTTCAATCCATAAATGGATCTTTTAAGCTTGCATACCTGATTTGATCTCTCATTTAAGATAAATCCCTTTGACTGTGACATGTAGACCTCCTCCTCAAGGAAACCATTAAGGAAGGTGATCTTCACATCCATTTATCATATTTCATAATCGTGGTATGCTGCCATGGCAAGCATAATCTGAATAGATTTGAGAATGGCAACAGGTGAAAATATTTTATCATAATCAATTTTCTATTTTTGTCTGAAACCCTTAGCCACCAATCTGGATTTATAGGTTTCAACTTAACCACTTGATCCAATCTTTTTCTTAAAGACCTCTTTGCACCTAATAGGATTCACACCCTCTGGTGCATCCACCAAAGTCCATACTTTGTTGGTGTATATGGAGTCCAATTTGGATTGCATGGTAGTAAGCCATTTGTTAGAGTCCCTACTCATGACTACTTCCATATAGGTCAGAGGTTCATCATTCTCAATGACTTAGGCTTCATTATTCTCAATAATGAATCCATACCTCACAGGTGCATGTCGCACTCTATCAGTCCTATGTATAAAAGTTGTGTATTATGGTTCTTCCATATTTATGTATTTATTTGGTTGAGAAATGTCTATTTATTCTTCTTGAACTTCACTAAGTTCAATATTTCTCCCATTACCCCTTTCTAGGATGAACTCTTGCACCATAAAAGTACCATACCTACTTACAAACATCCTTTGTTTAGTGGGGTGGTAGAATAAATATCCCATACTATCTTTAGGATATCTGATAAATAGACATCTGTCTGATCTAGCATCTAGCTTATGTCCAAAATTTTTTTGACATATGTCGAACAACCCTATGTCTTAAGATACTTAAGATTAGGTTTCTTTCTTCTCTATATCTCATATGGAGTGCTAGATACAGACTTAGAAGGTACTCTATTAAAGATATATACTGTGGTCTCTAGGATATGACCCCAAAAGAAAATAGGTAATTCTATGAAGTACATCATGGTCCATACTATATCTAATAAGATATGATTTTTCCTTTTGGCTACATCATTTAATTGCGGTGTATAAGAAGGGGTCCATTCAAAGAGAATGCCTTTTACTTTAAGATAGTCTAAAAATTTGTTGGACAAGTATTCTACTTTCCGATTAGATCAAAGAATTTTTATACTCTTTTCAGTTTATTTCTCGACCATACTTTTATACTCTTTAAATTTATCAAAGGCTTCGGATTTGTATTTCATAAGATACACATATCCAAATCTAGATAAATCATCAGTGAACGTTACAAAATAAGAGTATCCTTCTTTGGCCTGAGTTGTCATAGGACCACATACATTTGAATGTACAAGTCCTAAAAGCTCACTTATCCTTTCTCCGTATCCACTAAATGGAGTCTTAGTCATTTTACCCATAAAACATGATTTACAGGTTCTTAATGATTCATAATAATAAGGTTCAAAGAATTTTTTTTTGTATAACTTGTTAATCCTGGTCTCACTAATATGACTAAGTTGATAATGCCAAAGTAAAGTATTATTTATATTCTCTCTTTTAATGGCCTACTTTACCGCAGTGACATCAAGTCGTCTGTTTGGAGGCTCTCTTCTCCTTCTTTCTCTTATTTATGCCACTTTTAGGATTCAGCCTCCTCTTTGAACCCTTTTTATCTGCCTGCTTCTTAGAGATCCTATCTACAAGAAAAAGAGGAGTCTTATCCATCTTGATATGGCTCTTTACTATTTTTAACATATTTAATAGCTCCGATAAGATAGTATTCAGTTTGTTCATATGATAGTTCACAATAAACTGAGAAAATGAATCTAGAAGTAATTACAGGATTAGATCCTGACTCAACTCCCCATCCCTAACAAAATCTAATTGACTTAATCGAGTGATTAGGTCAATTATCATCAGAACATGATTTTGTATGGATGATCTTTCTATCATCCTTGCATGGAATAATTGCTTAGATATCTCATATCTAGCAATCCTACTCTACTTTCCATAAAGCTCTTTTAAATTGAGCAATATGGACTGAGTATCCATGCCATCATGCTACCTCTATAATTCATTGTTTATAAAGGCCAGTATGATGCATTTGATAGTTAATGAATCATCTTGCCACTTCTTATAAGCAGCTTTTTCTTCATCTATGGCATCTTCTCCTAATTTCTTAGGATCTAAGGATTCAAGGATATAGAAGAGATTCTCCTGATTGTGTACTATTTTAAGATTTCTCAATCAATCTACATAATTAGAATTAGTCAATTTATTTGAATCCAAAATTGAATGCAATGAAAGTGAAGAAGCTATTTAAATCTAAAGAACATTACATATGCAAACAACTCATGATGACATACATAATTAAATTAGTACTTTAATTTAATTGTGTCTCCCACTATTTTATCGAATATCATTATCCTTTACTATGATAATCAAGAAATTCTAATTGATTTTCTTTGTGGGATTGAGATCCTAATTTCTTATAAAAAGATCTTGTGGTTGCACAACAAACCTTTTATACATTCAAATATAGGAAACTCTTTCCAATTGCATCTCATGTAATTCTCAATATATTCTTGACCACTAAAACATCAATAGCCTTGTCTTAGTACAACAAACTATAATATTTTAATTAAGCAAGACTCTTCATTTCTATATAGTCATAATGAAATATAACCGTCCTTGTGGTTACACAATAAAGCAGTATATCCAAAGTGTCGTAAGCATCATTATGCACTATATCAATATTACATCAGTTCTATAATCGGTCTTGTGGTTATACAACAAACCTAATATGGTTTATGATATAATGATGAACTAGCATGAAGGAAGGCCTTTAATGTAGTGAATCAAAAGAATCCATCCATCAAGCTGGCTCGATCCATAGTTGAGCCGGCTCGACAGCATCTGGCTTGAGCATCGCTTTCTATCTGCCTGAGAGACTTGGCTCGAATCTATATTGAGCTGGCTCAATCTCACCCTGAGCTAGCTTGGCTGCGTATTCAAGCAAGCTCGATTGCGTATCTGATCCAAATTTCAATAGTAATGCCTAAGCACCCAATCTAGAATTAAATCAATCAAATCAGCCAGGTAAGTGGGAGAGAGGTGGGGATCCCTCCATTGCTTTCCTTAGACACCAATGAATTGGTCATGTCAAAAAATGGAATTAATTAAAAATCATATTTTCTTTACCAATCATGAACCATTTTTCCAGACATCGATTGATCAATTTTACATCCAGATTGGTTCTGCTATCTGTTGATTGTACTACAACTTAATATAATTTTTATAGAGGGCTTTAAATGGTCTCTTTGCACAATCTAATTTAAAATCATATTGAATTAAACATATCAATCATATCAGCATGTATCATCACTTTAGGACAACCATCATCACATAGTGAATATTTGTCACTATGCCAGGGCAACCTTATAGAATGATATACATCATAATCTAACTATGAATAATTAAACATGATCACATCACATTAAAAACATGCTAAAATTTTAAATATGATCATATCATATTGATAATTTTGCCATTAAATTATAAACATAATAACATATGATTTAGTCTAATAAGGCTTGCTCTGATATCACTGTTCGGTTTGGTGTGCACGGAAGCATAGATTTCAAAATAAAATTATGAAATCATATAATCAAATCTAAAATTTAGGACCATCTTATTAGAATTTAAATCATATAATATATATTTATAACATAAATAAAGGTATTGGAACATACCTCTGATCTCTAAACACCAACTTGACCTTCATCATCAGTAATAGTTTGTCAGGAGTTCCATCAGGTGCCCACGTATTCACCCTCCAACGTTGATCCACACAAGAACTTAACCAAGACACCAACACCTTTGTTTATTTTAATTAAAATTCTTATGATAAAAACTTTAATTATTTGGGCAAAATCTTTTATAGCCTTTGCTGTCACCCTTCTTTCCTACCCTTTCTTATCTTTCTTTGCAATCTTCCTAAGCCTTTGTCCTAAAGTAGACCTTTTGTCCTTAATTAGGACTTGTCTTAACAAGAAAAGGATGAAAGAAATTGGACAACTATGTAGAGTGGTAAGAAAGAAAGAAGAGTTCTCAAATCTCCTTAACACTACGGAGTGCACCCCTATTTATAATGTACATAGGGGCACCTCTTCAATTTTCTCACACCTATTCTCATTTAAAATATCACGCCCATCAACCTATCTTACGTTCCTTCAGAAGAAATCGCCATGTGGAATACATAGAATTAATACGAAGAGGTGCCTTAAAGCAAAAGGACTCTTCATAAAATTGTTATGTAAGTTTCTTATGAAGAGTTGCAAGACATAGAGGCCATCTAATGGCTTTCAAAAGGTGTTCCAAACAATAGGTGGGCATGGAGATAAGGCATGGAAAAATCAAAAGGCCAAAAGGCCTTTGACTTGGTCTAAGAGGCGCCTACAAGCAAGGGGGTGGCAAAGACTCTTTGGTTATCCAAAAACCTGATAACCAATGAAGAGAATAACTAGTAGAAGGACTCTTCTACACACTATTCATCTAAAATCACGTAACAAAATTTACATAAAAAACAAAGAAAGACTTTGGTGTCAAAACATATCCATGCACCACATGTCCCTAGCGCATGGACCAAATCCCACATGCCAAAGAAAGAGAGTCTCTAGCACATGGGTGGTTTATTTATGACACCTAATCCCTTGGTCAGCAAGCCAAGGGTCAACCCAATCAATTAGCCAAATTTGATTTGACTCAAATTGAATCTAATTAGCCTAAATTGGAACCTGATTTGAATCTAGATGCTAGGGTTTGCAATATGTGCTAGTATATTCAACCTGCAAATATGATCTAATCCAATTAGATCCTTGATCAATTCTCTTTGTGTGTAATTCATTGAATTCCACATCTAGTCAGCAGTGGATCCGGATGCAATTTGACCTAATTTGGTTAGAACTTAACCAAACCAATTTAGATCAAAACTAGCTAACCCGATTCAACTAATTAGAATACTTTCAAATTAATGATCAAATTAAACTTTTTAATTTGATCAAACCAACAAGATAAGATTGACGTCTAGCAGCCTATCATGTCTATCCAAAAGATATTAAATTTTGATAAAAATATCAAAAATATTCTTTAGTGGAAAGTTATCATGTAATAAGATCCTTCAATCACCAATATAACTCTGGATATGAAAATATGTCAAACCCAATATCATATTCATATTTCTCTCAATCTTGTGATGATGATTTGATTAATGAAATATTAGAAATCATTTCTAATTTTTATCATGCTTTAATCAAAGATTTTCTAAATCATCATTTGATTGAAGCAGATAAGATGCGATCTCCTCTTACTAGGAGTGATCGATTTCATGTTGACCTACTCACAACCTTCATATATAATCCACCATATCCAGAACACCCCATATATGACTAAGTTATGAATGAGTATGAATCAAAATATGGATTCATACATATAAGATTCTATGGTAGTCTCAGGTCAAAGGATTATATGCACAACTCCCACTATGAGAATCATCTATTGACATGTAGATAAGACTCCATTAGATGTTCTCAAGTTGGATCAATTCAGTGAACTCATTCTCTAATGAGCACCCACATTCTTATATTAGTATCATACATAAGTGATAGTGAAATCAATCATCCTTTCATCAAGCATACATAGGATGTGCCAGTTTTTTCAAAAATATTGATCCTCAACTCAATATTCCATTGACTAAAAATATTTTAAATTAGAATTTTGAGATTTTAGGTCTCATATGTATGATTTCATCATAACCCTAAAACCATAGTCCTAATTTATTAAGTTCATCATAATCTTAAATAAATAATTAAGATGCAGCATATGATGAAATAAATGTCTTTATTTATTTAAAATATTATTACATGAGTTTAGAAGACAAAGAATAGCCCATCAAAATATAAATTTCAATTGGCTTTAGGACATATTCCTTTCATAAAGAGGAGAGGCCCTCTCAACGGCCCTTTCGTGCCCTGATGATCTTGTTAAGAATAGAAGGAGAACCTCATCCTAACAAGGATACAGGCCAACTATATCAAAAATAGGAGAAAATTTTCATCCTGATACGAATAAAAATCTCTAGTTATTTAAGACAAGAGGAAGGAAAAGATCCTTATAACGGTCCTTTTGTGTCCCAATGACTTTGCTAGGGATAGGAGGAGGACCTCGCCCTAACAAAGATGAATACCATATCAGAAATAGGAGAAAGACCTCATCCTGACTTGGGTGAAAGGGGAGAGGCTCTCTCAATGGTCCTTTCATGCTCTGATGATCTTATTAAGAGTAGGAGGAGAACCTTATCCTAATGAGGGTAAAGACCAACCGTGTCAAGAACAGTAGGAGAACCTCATTCTGACACAAATGAAGATCTCTGATTATTCAAGATAGGAGGAGGAAAGAGATCCTTACAACGATCCTTTTATGCCCCAATGATCTTGTTAGGGACAGAAGGAGGACCTCGTCCTAACAAAGGTAAAGGCCAACTATAACACCCCACCCCTAACTAAAATGGATGACGATACCACACCTCATTCTTATCTAAAGGTTAAGAAGATTTCTAAACTATAGCTATGCTGAGCTATACATCAAGTAATAATCTATTTTCAATGAAGCTAAACAATTCATTCATCTATGACACAGGTATTTCAATCTCAATTTTTTATCTTGCTAAAATAAATATCATTACTTAACCGAACATTTCACATAAGCAAACTCAAGCTTTCAACTATTAAATCATCCTTTATACATGCCTTTTTAAAACAACTATAACATATACATATACCAGTTTTTGATTTAATTAACTCAGCAATACAATACATTTCAGAATACATTTTTTTTATTAACCAACATCCCAAACACTTCATCTGCTAGAGGTTATGATACACATGCTGATATAACCCTCTGAGCTTAGCTACTCTAAGACTATAGGTAAAAAGAGTGAGGGGTGAGACTTAGGAAAGTCTCAATGAGTGCGTATCCAACTATCAATGAGTAAAAAGGGGATCACTATAATGCTTATAACACCATGCATGACTTGCTATTAATAAGCTTCCAAATATAAATGTACAAACATAAATAAATCACACAACGACTTTCTTTCAAAATAAATACATACCTTTGCTTACCATTGATAGTATCACAATAACTTATCACCATAGGGTTTCTTACGAGCAACTACACCATAATCATAATCACATCCACCTATGAGTAGTCCCATGATGCACTCTCATAGAAAAAATCACATCATAATCATATCCACATATGAGCAATCCCATGATACATTCTCATAGAAAAAATCATATCATAATCATATTCACGTATGAGCAGTCCTATGACACACTCTTATAGAAAAAATTACATAATAATCATATCAATGTATGAGCAGTCCCATGACACACTCTCATAGAAAAAATCACATAATAATCATATCCACATATGAGCAGTCCCATGACATACTTTCATACGGATAACCAATACCACATTCACAATCACAACCACATCCTCATATGAGCAGTCCCACTGACATACTCTCATATGGGTATTCATACCATCATCATAATACACTCTCAATTGAGCAATTTCTTGATACACTCTCAAATAAGCAGTTCCATCAGATAACACACATATTAATAAGCCTCCACGATACATAAGCAAAGTAAACTATATAGGAGATGACACCATGATAGATATCACTGTATAACTCATTGAGAATTATCAAAGCCATGCTATCAAAACTGTATGTATAATTATTTATATATACAGTATACAAATATTATTTAGAAACCATACTTTTATCCATGCTTGTTTATAAATATGTAAAGTACAAAATATTGAAAAACTATCATGCTTTTCAAATACATCTTTTTACATAACAAAATAGTTTGAAAACACTATTTATAGATGGAAATCCACTCACCTTAATTGGCAATTGAACTACTTTGCTTTCTAGCTCATCCCAAAGTACTCTTTGAATTCCGTTTTCCTTCCCTACCAAAATGATATACACTGATTAATATAGTTTCACACCATTCATATCTAGAATTAAGCATGTTTTGTTTGTAGGCTGACTTCTTAAATCTTTTTAGCTTTCATTTTTGTTTCATGCTGCTTACCTTGCTTAAGGTTAACTAGACTTTTTAACATAGTTCGATGATTAAATCAATCTATTTTTATCTTGCTAGGGTTAGGTAATTCTCAGCACTAACCCAAGGATTTTTAATAAATCAAGTCATGTTTAGTCCATCATCTATTCCAAAATCCAGTTATCATAATTTTAGTATATTTACTAAAATATTCTAAATAGATTTATAATTCAAGCTGCTAATTATAGATTTTGATTTACTAAGCTTCCCCATCTAGTAGCAAAGATTGAAGTTTTAATTTAAATCTAGCTTGGAGACTAAAATTCTTACCTCAAGGCTTAATTCTGCTACTACAGAACCAGCTTCTCTTTTTTTCTAACAACAGCAACCTTTCTTTCCTCCCATCAGTTTATAATAAACTCATTTCTTTTCCAACAAAATTTTCCTTGATTTCTTATTAAAAAACCTTCCTTCTCTAGCTCTCTTTCCTTCCTTTTCTTCTCTGCTTAACTTTAGAACTCAGAACAACCATAACAGGAACTGATGGCTTTTATTTTTGGGAAAAGAATAAACTAGGAAGAACCTTGCTACATGTCATCCTAATAAAAATCCACCCAATTTCTTGCCTAATAGGTGTTATTCAGATGAATTTTCTACTATTTATTTATACAACGAAGCTACTAAGTCATCTCATGAAAAATTATTTTAAATTCACAACTTAGAACATTCTCGATGAAACTCGCTCCCAAAATTTCCCACTGACCGAGTTGGCTCGGCCCCAAATCGGGTGATCTTGAATATCAGCCAAGTTAGCTTGAACGTGAATCAAGCTGGTTCTCTCAAAAAAATAGAACACTCACTTCTTTTGCTTAAGACTCAGGTTGGCTCGGTTTCACTTTGGATCAGCTCAGACTTCAGAATTTCAAAAATTAACTCTTCAGTCTCTATTCACAGCTTTACTCAATTCTCAGCTCATTTACATTAGAACATTCTCGATGAAATCCACTCTTAGAATTTTCTGCTGACTGAGCTAGCTCGGCCCTAAATTGGGTGAGCTCGAATATTGCCCGATCAGCTCAAATGCAAGTCAAGCTGGCTTTCTCAGAAAAGTAGAACACTCACTTCTTTTACCTAAGACTCGGGTCGGCTTGGTTGCACTTCGGGTCAGCTCAGACTTTCAAATTTTAAAAATTAACTCTTCAGTCTCTATTCATTGCTTTACTCAATTCTCAGCTCATTTATATTAAGTTAGTATTCTTATTTATTTTACTCTCCATTAACTTTAAAACATAAATGTAAAGAAGAAACATCTTCGTATTTTGATTCAATAAAAATATTACAAAAATCAAAATCTTCAAGAATCAGATACCAAAACTTGGGTTCTAGTTCTAATTTCTCAAATCTAAAATTTTTATAACTTTCTTGCTTCTAAACGAATAGGTTAAAGGATCTTCACAATCTGTTAAAAGTCATTTTGCAACTTACCAACACCTAAAGATCAATTAGTGAGACTTTTTTTTCAAAAAAATACATATTTCATATAGCCCTCCTTATAGGTGCTAGCTCTTAAACTTAGAAATTTTTAGGATTTGAAATAGTAGATAACTATAATTTATACTGAAATAGCTTCCATAACCTTTGGTAAGATAAATTTAATTATATATAAATATAAATCTTTTAATTTATTATTTTACCAGTTCGAGATGTTACACCAATCATGTCAGAAATAGGAGGACCTCATCCTAACACGAGTCAAAGAAGAGAGACCCTCTCAACAATCTTTTCATACCTCGATAACTTTGTTAGAAATAGGAGGAGAACCTCATCCCAATAAAAGTAAAGACTAACCGTATAAGAAATAGGAGGAGAACCTGATCCTAACATGAATGAAGATCTCTGATTATTTAAGATAAGAGAAGGGATGAAGCCCTTACAATGATTATTTTATGCCCCAATGATCTTATTAGGGATAGGAGGAGGACCTCATCCTAACAAAAATAAAGGCCAACCATGTTAGAAATAGGAGAAGGATCTCGTTCTGACATGGGTCAAAGGAGAGGGATCCTCTTAATGGCCTTTTTGTGCTTCGATAATCTTGTTAGGAATAGGAGGACCTCATCCTAATAAGGATAAAAGCTAACCACATCAGAAATAGAAGGAGGATCTTGGCCTAACATGGATAAAGATTCTTATAAAGAAAATGAAGATCTCCAGTTCTAAAATAGGAGGTAATAAGAAGAGACCCTCTCAATGGCCCTTTTTATGCTCCAACAATCTTGTTAGGAATAGGAGGAGGATCTCATTCTAACAAAAATGAAAGCCAATCATGTCAAAAATAGAAGAAGGACCTCATCTTGATATGGACAAAGATCCTTACGAGGGATGTGAAGGCCTTTGATTTTTAAGTTCGAGATTAAATATCAAGATCTACAAAAATTCGAGCTCAAAATATTAATATATGCAGAAATCTGATCTTAGAAAGCAAAGGTCAGCAAAAATCTAAGCTAAAAAAATTGAGGATAAAATTAAAGGCCTTCAAATAATTTCAATAAGAAACCTAAAGATTCTAAGTCTAAATGATAAAAAAGGACATGCCTTTGGTAAGTCTGATTTAGTATACTCCCTTCGTTTGAATGAAGGTTCAGACTCGAATGTAGAGGGCTATTGTTGGAAGATTTTTATGCCTACCGAAGACATGAGATTTATGCTGAATTGAAGATCATCAAAGGCTCAGGCATATTAGATGTATGCCCTAGAAGCTAGATTGGCTGACATATTATAACACACTTCTAAGGATAATTTTATAATTTTAACTATAAATTAATAAAAAAGTTATTTTCTATCAGAGTGTGTATTTAAAGTGTCTATGATACATCCTTTGATTTAATGGTCATGATAATTCATATTTTCAAGAGTTAAAAATTTATGATATAAATTTTCATAATTAACTCATAAACCACTCCTGACTGTAGGATCATCATGAGGATGGTGATCGATCTAGAAGATTGGTGTATAGTCACTTTCTTAGGATAGATGAGTCTTAAGTCTACAGTGTGAAGACACTAAAGAGAGAGTACAGGTACTCATTAGAGAATAAAAGCACTGAGTATGACCACCTCGAGCAATCATAAGATAGTCTACCTTCTCATTGATGACTGGCTTGATGCTGTAGTGGTGTGTCTGGTTCTTTGACCTGAGGTGCATCGATAGTTTATCTTGAGGGTGTAATAGTTTGACTACACCATAACTCGATCTCCTAGCCATTCAAAATTATGAGGTGTATGTTAGCTATAATATGTTCATTATAGAAATTGGATTGCATCAATAGAAGATCTATCTATCTCGGTAGATGAGGAGTAGCCCTATGATAATCATGAGATCGAGTCCATAAGCCCATGGCCATAGCAGTGTGAAGATGATAGAAAGAGTTTCTATTAGGATTTCACATTGAACTCAAATCGAATGATTAATTCATATGATGGATATTAGGTTTGACGAGTTCACCTTAACCCTAATTCTATCAGAGCTCAAGATAGAAGAATCCAATCACATAGGTAGCTACACCGAGAGGTTCATTTTTTATTTTGATGGCTTGCCGCCATATACTGCTAGGTATCACTAGTGGATTTTAGAAGCAATCAGAATGATCTTGATGATCGATCATTTTAATTGTATGAATAAAAAAAGTTTTAATCCATTGAAAGATATTTTGATGATGTCAATGATAGAGATTGCGACATATCCCATTAGCAAAATTGATGAATATGCTGGTTACTGCTGAGCTTTCTTTGAAAGGTTCAAAGGGCTCAGTGCTTGCTATGGAGCGAACTTCCTCTAAGAGAAGGTCTTTTGGAAAGAAGAAGAAGTCTGTAAAGAAGCAGAAAATAGATGGAGAGAAAAAGAAGAAGGAAGTGCCGAAGAAGAAGACCACCAATAAAGAAAAGTGTTTTGATTTCAATATAGACAGCCATTGGAAGAGAACTTCCCTTTATACTTGGCTAGCCTGAAGAATAAAAAGAAGGCAGGTCCTTCTGGAGATATGCTCATTATAGAATCTAACCTTATGATTTTTTCTGCATCTAGTTGGGTGCTTGACTCTGGTTCTAGTGCTTACTTGTGCACTTCTATGTAGGATCTTGAGGAGAGCAGGAGGCTGAGGGATGGTGAGATGATTCTACACGTTGAAAATGAAGCAAGAGTTCCTACGTGGCCGTGGGAAGCTATCCTCTTCGACTACCATTAGGATTAGATTTAGTACTTAGAAACTATTTTTATGTGCCTGCAGCAAGCAGAAATTTAATTTCTATTTCTTGTTTAGCACAGGAAGGCTATATAATTTATTTTCTTAAGGACTATTATAATATTCTTTTTGAAAGAAATAAAATTTGCAAGTTGTTTCTTGATTAATGGTCTCTACTAATTACATATTGATATTTCTATTTTCAATATCGAGCAAAACATAAATGCCATATGATCAAAATGACCTAGAAATAGTCTAAATAATAGGTATCTATGGCATCTTAGGCTAGATCATATAGCGGAAGATAGGATTAATAAATTAACGAAATTCGGACCATTGAGTCCGTTGACTTTCGAGTCATATCCAATTTGTGAATCAAACCTTCATGACAAAATGATCAAGCTCCTTTTTGTAGAATACGAGAAAAGGGCCACAAACCTACTTGCCTTGGTACACATAGATGTGTGTGGCCCATTTAATGTATCGACCAGAGGAAATTATGTCTATTTCATCATCTTTATTGATGATTTATCTCAATATGGGTATGAGTATTTGATACGACATAAGTTTGAAGTCTTTAAAAAGTTCAAAAAATTCAAGCACAAAGTAGAAAAGCAAATAAAAAAATTTATTAAGATTTTTCGATCAGATCGAGGAAGTGAATACCTTAGTCAAAAATTTCTAAACTATCTCAAGGATAATGGCATTGTCTCTTAATGGACTCCACTTGGAATGCCTCAACTCAATGAGATTTTTAAATAGAAAAACTAAATCTTATTAGATAGGATCCAATCCATGATGAGCTTCATGAACCTCCTAATTTTCTTTGGGGGCATAGTCTAACAACTGCAATTTATTTATTAAATAGGATTCCTTCTAAAATCGTTTCTACCATACCGTATGAGATATAGCATGGTAAGAAACCAAGTCTGAGTCACCTCAGAATTTAAGATTGTCCATCCCATATTAAGAAATAACAGACGGATAAGTTAAAGTCTAAATCCTTTAAATCTTGGTTCATAGGATATCCTAAAGAGTTGTTAGGATATTACTTCTATCTTTCAAAAGACCATAATGTGATTGGGAGTCGACACGCTATCTTGCTTGAAAAATAGTTTATTCAAGATAGTGGCATCGGAAGATAAATCAAGCTTGAGGAGAAGGTCTCCGAATAGCAATGAGCTAAGAAACCTATAGAACCCAATCAGATTGAGCTAGTCCAAAACATAACTTCCTCCACCTCGAAGGTGAAAAAATTTTTTTGTCCTCCTAAAAGGTACTTAGGTAGTATTTCAGAGGATGTAGAGAAAATGTTCCTCATGAGAAATGGGGTTCATGGTGATGATCCCAAAATCTATGATGAGATGATATCGGATGTTGACTCTAATAAATAGTTAGAAGCAATGAAGTCAGAAATTAACTCAATGCGCTCGAACCAAGTCTGGACCTTGGTAGATCCACCTGAAGGTATAGTACCTATTAGGTGTAAATGAATCTACAAGCAAAACATAGGTGCTGATGAGAATGTAGAGACATTCAAAGCAAGGCGCATAATGAAAAGATATAGTCAGTGCAAAGGCATTGACTATCAGGATATCTTTTTGCTAATAGCCATGCTTAAATCCATTTGCACATTGCTTGCTATTGCAACCTATTTCGATTATGAAATATGGCAGATGGACATGAAAATAGCATTTTTAAATAGATATCTTGAGAAAGATATTTATATGGAGTAACCACTTGGTTTCACATCCAATGATGGTGATCACAAGGTCTGCAAGTTGCAAACATCCATATATGGACTTAAGTAAGTATCTCGATGCTGGAATGCTTATTTTAATAATGTGATCAAATTATTTGATTTCATCAAAAATGAGAAACCATATATGTTCAAAAAGGTCAGTGGGAGCACTGTTGCCTTTCTCATATTGTACGTGGATGACATCCTTCTAATTAGAAATGATATTCCTATGTTAACTATGGTCAAAATATGATTATCTAAAAAGTTCTCTATGAAAGACCTAGGAGAAGTATCCTTTCTTCTAAAAATTATGATCTATAGGGATAGACCAAACAGGATGCTAGAACTTTCACAGAAGATGTACATAGAGGAGATGCTAAAGAGGTTTAGTACCTTTTAGATATGGCATTCATCTCTCCAAGAAGATGTGCCCTAGCACATCTGAGGAGGTTGAACGCATGAGCAAGATCCCATAAGCTTCTGCAATAGGGAACCTCATGTATACCATGCTATGTACATGACCTAATATAGCTTATGCTGTGAGTGTCATGAGCAGGTATCATCGAATCCAGGTGAAGAGCACTAGACTTCTATGAAGTGTATCCTTAAGTATTTGAGAAGGACTGAGGATATATTTCTAGTCTTTGGTAATGGAGAACTCTAGGTCCAGGGATATACAGACTCAAACTTTATGTCTAACATAGATGATCAGAAGTCGATATCTAGAAGTCTGTTTGTATACAATGATGGTGCTATTAGCTATAAGTGTTCCAAGTAGATGGTAATGGTAGACTCCATCATGAAAGCAGAATACATCGTTGCATTGGAGGCTACTAAGGAGGCATTCTAGTATAAGAAATTTGCCATAGAGCTCGAAGTGATGCCATCGAATGTCGTCCCTCTGTACTGTGACAATAATGGATCCATAGCCATAGCTAAGGATCTGAGGTCTCACCAAAAATTTAAGCACATCGAGTGGTGATTCCACCTCATCTGTGATTATCTCGAGAAGGGATACGTCGAGGTTAAGAGAGTCGACACCGTAGATAAGCGACTAATCCACTAACAAAGTCATTGAGTCAGGAGAAGATCGAAGCCCACTTAGAGAAGATGGGACTTAGATTTATAGTCAATTGGCTTTAGGTCAAGTGAAAGTTTGTTAGATGTATGCCCTAGAAGCTAGATTAGCTGACATATTATAATACAATTCTAAGAGCAATTTTATATTTTTGACTATAAATTAATAAAAAGATTATTTTTTTTATCATAGTATGTATTTAAAGTGTCTGTGATATATCCTTTCAGTTCATGATAATGATAATTCATATTTTTAAGAGTTGAAAATTTAAAACATGAATTTTCATAATTAACTCGTAAGCTGCTCCTAACCGTAGGATTATTATGAGGATGGTGATCGATCTGAAAGGTTGGTGTACAATCACTTTCTTATAGTAGATGAGTCTTAAGTCTGTGGTGTGGAGACATTGGAGTGAGAGTATAGGTACTCATTAAAGAACAAGAGCATTGAGCGTGACCACCTTAAGTAGTCATATGGAAGTTTACCTTCCAATCGATGACTGGTTCGATGCTATAGTGGTGTGTCTGATTCTTTAATCTAAGGTGCATCAGCAGTTCACCTTAAGGGTGTTATATTTTGACTATACCATAACTCGATCTCCTAGTCATTTGAAATTCTGAGGTATATATTGGTTATAGCATGTTCATTACAAAAATCGAATTGCACCAATAGAAGATCTATCTACCTTGGTAGATGAGGAGTAGCCCTACCCCATGGCCATGGTAGTGTGAAGATGATAGAAAGAGTTTCTATTAGAATTTCACATCAGACTTGAATCAAATAGTTAATTCATATAACGGATATTGGGTTTGATGAGTTCACCTTAATCCTAATCCTATCGGAGCTCAAGATAGAAGAACCCAATCACACAGGTAGCTACACTGAGAGGTTCATTTTTAGTTCTGTTGGCTTGCCAATATATACTGCTAGGTGTCACTAGTGAATTTTGAGAGCAATCAGAATGATCTTGATGATTGATCATTTTAATTGTATGAATTGAAAAAGTTATGATCCATCGAAAGGTATTTTAATGATGTCGATGATAGAGATCATGACATGTCCCATTATTATACAGAACTAGGTCTAACTGAATCACACAAACAAGAATTTAGGTCTAGAAGTGATCAATCAAGCTAACCCAGTTTGATTGATTTGGATTAGATCTAATTAGGTTCAAAAAAATCGTGCTAGCACATGATTGAGCCTAACTTTCTCCTTCTGTAGTCCTTCTGGTTCATCTTGGTTGAGCCAAATTGGTTTAGGCTTACCAAAATACCCTATATGGGTTTGTCCTTATCTGACTGGAGCTTATCTAGGTCAGAAAAGAATTGTCCTAATCCATCAGATGGAAATAAGACAATACCTACTAATTCCTAGTGCCACCTACCATTTCCTATCACTATCGGGACATGAGATGTCCCAATGTAGGAAAGAAGGGATAAGGGCATGCACCCCCCTTGGAGATCTCCTTAGGGCATGCATCCCCTTGGTCTTCATGCACAAATATGTGCGCATGCCCCTAGTTGGCGTGCACACATGGGGAAAAGAGGAGTCCCATATAGATGGGACTCCAGGATTGTTTGATGAGAATGGAGTCTTGGGCGCCAAGACTTCATCCTTATCCATGTTTGGCACCATCTTTGGAAGTTTTTAAGGGGTTCTAACTTGATTGGATCAGGTAACATCACTCCACCAATCAGATTAAGATCTAATTGAATCGAGCAATATAATTAGTCGAAGTGATGTGGCACTGCATAGCGCAGTAGGATCTATTTAAATCCCTATCTATGCCTAGGATTTTATTTGTTGCACCCATCCACCATGCTCTAAGGCTGCCCCTCCTCTCTTCCACGCCTCCCTCTAGTGTTGTCTCTCCCCTCTCCATGCCCAAGAGGTTGGGTAAATCTAGTAAGGAAGATCCAAGTGTTAGTGCTAAGATCAGGAAGATAGATGACATGTTCGTGAGATGAGCTCGCTGCCTTCATCAATTATTTTGAAGGCTCTATGAATCAGATCCAGATCTAATTTTTGAAAATTAGATCCAAAAGAAGATCATGTCTAGATCTTGCTCGAGTGGATACTGGTAGAGGCTAGGTGCATGCATGGCTTGATCCAGGACCTCAAGAGCATTGGATCATTGATAGAATAACTAGTTTACCTTAATCAGGTACAAGAGTTGATCGTTGATTTTTATTTTTATTTTATTTTAATATCAGATACTTAGGATCAAATCTAAGAACTCTCAGATTTGATTGGATCGAGTTAGATTTTTTAAAAAAATTTAGTTCAGATCTAATCGGATCTGAACGATCCTGTGGCAGAAAATGTTGATTTTCCTTCAAGGCCAAGATTCTATTTTAGGCCAAACTTAAAGTTATCAAGAGATGGAAGCTAGGGGTACAATGTAGACTGAATTATAGATCATCGAAGGCTAAGGCTGAGATCCTATTTTAGGCCAAATTTAAAGTCATCAAGAGATGGATGCTAGGGGTACAATGTAGGCTGAATTGAAGATCATTGAAGGCTGAGACTGAGGTCCTATTTTAGACCGAACTTGAAGTCATCAAGAGATGAAAGCCAGGATCATAATATAGGTCAAATTGAAGGTCATTGAAGGCTGAGGTTGAGGTCCTCTTTTAGACCAAACTTGAAAAGACCGAAGTCCTAATTGAAAATTATCAAAAGGTTGAAGTCTCCACTCTTGGACCCAAGTTGTCAACTCACATAATTAGGAGATGGTTCACCCCACATGCCATAAGGGGATAATATCTGACATGATTCTTGAGAATATTCTAGTAGGCAAACAAAATATCACTGACAACTTTCTGCTCTCCTATGACTAACAATCCATAACTCATCCTAACAAACTCTGGACCCTTCTATAAAAGAGGAAAAAAGAGGGACCTCAAGGTACGCAAACTCTTCTCTCCAAAAGCTCATATTCTTTCCTTTATTGATCAAAAAACTAACTTGAGTATCAGAGAATTCCTGCCTGAGCTAACTCCAATCGAGGGCTTCTCTTGCAAGTACGATCGCCACCATCCTATCACCGTCGACTTGCCATCATTGTGCAACTCCAACCAACCTGATCTTGAGAAGAATTTCCACATCAACACTTATTATTTTCACTATAATTTATATTTACTATTTATCACTTTACTTATACCATTCAAATTACTTTTGACATATATTATTTTAAAGTTAAATTTTTATTTTTAAGAAATTTAGTTTACCCTTTCTCTTGGGTTGTTGTCTCTAAGAAATAAGTAGAATCAGAGCAGATGCTCAACCCAATTGATCTAACCATCAAGAGTTAAAGATTAATAGAAACCTCAATTAGTATGTCCCTCATTGAAGGTCAATCAATTGATAAAACTATTAAAAAATGGGTGATTCGCATGCTGAATTTTATTGATTACACTAATCGTAATGGAAGCGGATTTTAAAATAAATTTAAATCTATCAAATATACTAATTCTAAATCATAATCACCTAGGATCATCTAACATGCATAAATAAATTTTAACATTTAGATTTAAAACTATGTATAACAAGGAAGAACGTATACTTGATCCTTTTCCCTCCTTTCTTGAACCAGATCAATCTAAATTTTGGGGCTCCTATCGTAGCCACGCACATGCTCAGTCTCTACTATTATCCACATAGAGCTCTTCCTAATCAGAACTCTAAAATTTTTGAGGTGCTAGCTCCCTTATAGGCTTCGTTCTTCGGCTTAGATCTAGATCTATTTCTAAAAATAGATTTCTAGCAGCTTTCAAGAGATAAATCAAAACACCAAGAAAGAAATCAAGAGCTCTTTCTTGATTCTTTTTCCTCTCTCAAAAGGCTCTTTCTTCTCTTAGATCTGATCTAGAAGAAGGAGATATATGAGCATGGAAGGGAAGGAATAAGGAGGAGAAGGGGTGGAAACTTTTCTTGTAGCAAGAAGGAAGAAAGCAATTGTTAGCGCATGCCCCACCTCTTCCCTTTTTATTTTGTCACACAAAATTCCCATATCCCATGCCTCAATCAGATTAGGATTAGGGCTAGATAAGATAGGGTTTATCTCTTATCTAATTAGAGTCCTAATCTATCAAGGAAGTGAGGTGGTGCCTTATCCTAAACCCTAAACCCTCATGCGCGCGCACCAAAGAAGAGTAGCATGATTTTCCACCACCCCATCCAATTCTAGTTAACCAATTGTAGAGAGAAGCCTAGAGAACTTAAGCTCTGGTGGTTAGGGTCAATTGGGTTCAAACTAGATCCAAATCTAATCCAAACTGAGCCTATACTAAATCAAATTCGAAAGGTTGTCAAATATGATCCAATCATGATTGAAATCCAAATCTAATTTGCATAATTGAATCCAATTAGAATTAAATTAAATCAAGTCAAATTAAATTAAATATGATTTAAATTAATTAAGACTTAATTTATAATTTAATCATCCTTTAATTAAATTACAATGCTTGTTATTAAATCAGCCTACTAACAATTAGCAGCTGCCAAAACTGTAATACTTACAAATTAGCAATTTTCAAATTCGAACCATCAATCCGATTAATAATTTGAACATGATCTAAACTATTGATCAGGTCAAACTCTTTTTGTGTGTGACTCCTTAAATTCTATTCTATCTGGTAGTGAGATATACCATGATCTCTATCACAGTATCACTAAAACTCATTTTGATGGACCAAAATAATTCCAGCTCAACTCAACAAGGATCATTGATCCAAAAACAATCCTAGTGAATTCTCATAATTCACCAGTGATGTCTAGCAGCATGTAGTGGCAACCCAATAGAATAAAAAAATTTGAATCCCTAGGTGCAGTTAATGTATGATTCAGTCTTTTTATCATAAGTCCTGACTTGATGGAGGTTATCATGGAGAACTCATTAAACCCCATCATCAGTCATATACCAGATTGACTCAACTCGAGTTCATTTATGAATCCTATAGAAACTCTTTTCCAATATTCATACTTACTTCAACCGAAGACTTTCTAAACTCCGTCTTGCTAATTGCATAGGACTTCTCCTTTTCTACCAAGATCGATAGATTCCATCTAGGTGCATCCTGCTCCAAATAGCAAATCTCAATCTACTATAGCCAACATACATAGCAAGGATCCAAATGGCTAGGGATCAAGGAAATATGTAGTCAAACTAAGTAGCCTCATTGTGAATAGCCAATGCAACATAGGTCAAAGGACCAGTCACACTACTACAGCATCGAGAAAAATTACTAACGAGTGAGTAAACATCCAAGTGATTTCTCATGTTGGTTATGTTTAGTGCAAGTTGTTCTCTAACAATCACCTGCACTCTCACCTTAGTATCACCACACTGCAGACTCAAGACTCATCTACTCAAAAAGGAGATGATCTATACATCGATCTTGATGAGATCAATTACTATCCTCCATGATGATCCTATAATCGCAAGCACTTAGAAACTAACCACTACTAATGTATGTCTCAAATTTTCAATACCTTGAGAATATACAAAATAATCATTATTAATTTCTAGGATAAATCATTGACACATAAATATGATTAGAAATAAAAAAACCTTTATTAATTATAAAAATTTTATAAGTACAAATACAATCTCTGAAAATTATAAATGTGTCTTCTAATAATTGGCTTCTAGGACATACTTTTAACAAACTTTCACTTGACCTAAAGCCAATTGGCTATATACCTAAGATCCATCTTTTCAAGATGAGCTTCGATCTTCTACTAGCTAAGAGACTTCATTAGCGGATCCACCACGTTCTACATGGAGTCAACTCTCTACACCTTGATGAATTGCTTCTCGAGATGTCTGCGTATGATGTAGAACCACCGCTCTATATGCTTGGACTTCTGGTGAAACTTGGGCTTCTTAACTAGTGTCATAGTACAGTGTAATGGCATTCGATGACATCACATCCAGCTATGCAATAAATTTTTTGAATCAGTAAACTTTCTTAGTAGCTTCAAAGGTGGTGATGTACTCGGCTTCCATTGTCGAATCTATATTGATCGATTGTATGAAACTTTTTCAATTGACTAATCCACCATTATATAGAAAAATACATCTTGATGTAGACCTTCTATCATCGACATCAGACATGAAGTCCAAAATAGTGTACCCTTTTACTTTTAGCTTTGAACCTCAATAAAAAATTAAGAAAAAATTCTTAATTCTTTTCAAATACTTGAGGATGTTCTTTGCAGCTATCTAGTGCTCTTCGTCTGGATTCAACTAATATCTGATCATGACACTCACGGTAAGGACTATATCAGGTCGAGTACATAACATGGCATACATGAAGCTTCATATAGCTGAAGCATAAGAAATTTTGCTCATGTATTGGATCTCCTCAAGTATGTCAAAAGATATCTTTTTGGAGAGATAAATGCCATGTCTAAGAGATAAGAGACCCCTCTTGAAGTTTTCCATGCTGAATCTCTTCATCACCTCCTCTATATATATTTGCTGTGAGAGTCTTATAATTCTCTTAGATCTATCCTTATAGACCTTAATACCAAGAATGTAGGAAGCTTCTCCTAGATTCTTCATGAAGAATTTCTTTGACAACCATATCTTGATCGACATCAGCATGAGAATATCATTTTCAATTAGGAGGATATCATTCACTTACAATATGAGGAATATGACAGCACTTCCACTAACTTTTTTATATACATAGGGCTCTTCCTCATTTCTGATGAAATCAAATGATTTGATCACATTATTAAAGTGAGTGTTCCAACTCCGAGATGCTTGTTTAAGTTCATAAATAGACCTTTGTAGCTTGCAGACTTTGGGATTACTATCACTAAATGTGAAATACATAGGCTGCTCCATATAGATATCTTTCTCAAGATATCTATTTAGGAAGGCAGTTTTCATATCCATCTGCTAGATTATGTAATCATATTAGGCTACAACTGCAAGCAGATTCTGGATGGATTTTAGCATGGCTATGGATGACAAGATCTCCTGATAGTTAATGCCTTCGCGTTGATTATAACCTTTTACTATGAGCCTTGTCTTATAAATCTCTATCTTACCTTCCAATCCAAATTTTCTTTTGTAGATCCATTTACATCTAATAGGTACAATATCTTTAGATGGATCTATTAAGGACCAAACCTGGTTGGAATGCATTGAGTCAATTTCTGACTTCATTGCTTTCTTCTATTTATTAGAGTCTACATCTAACACTGCTTCACCATAGGTTTTGGGATCATTCCTAATATCTCTATCTCCCACAAGGATGCTTCCTCTAGATCCTCTATAAGAATACCAAGTATCTTTCAGGAGGATGGAAGATCCTACTAGATCTACGAGATGGAGGAGGTATCACATCAACTAGCACACTATTGGGTTCAGAATCTTAGACTCAATGCTCTTCAAAAACTTTTTCTTCGAGCATAGTCTTCCTCCTATTGCCTCCATCTTGGATGAACTTTTTCTCCAAGAAGATGGTATGATGGCTCATAATTATATTATGATCCTCTGGAAGATAGAAATAGTATCTCATGAATTTCTTAGGATACCTTATAAAACGAGTCCTAAGTGACCTAGCCTTTAACTTATCTATCTTTTGTCGCTTGAGATGGGCTGGACATCCCCAAATCTTGAGATAACTCAGACTTAATTTCTTACCATGCCATAACTCGTATGGTGTGGTAGGAACGGATTTAAAGGAAACCCAATTTAAAAGATAAATAGTAGAAAATAATGCATGTCCTCAGAGAAAAATTAAAAGATTCATGAAGTTTATCATAGATCAGACCATACCCAATAGGATCCGATTCCTTCTTTCGGATACCTTATTGAGCTGAAGCATCCCTAGAGGTGTCCACTATGAGACAATACCATTGTCCTTAGGATAGGCCCAAAATTTCTCACTAAGGTGTTCCCCTCCTCGATCAGATTGAAGAACCTTTATGAATATTTTGATTTATTTCTCTACTTCATGTCTGAACTCTTTAAACTTTTCAAAAACATCAAACTTATGGTGCATCAAATACAAGAACCCATACTATGAGTAATCATCAATAAAGATTATGAAGTAGATATAGCCATCCCTGGCATGTACATTGAATAGACCATACACGTCGGTGTGTACCAGGCTAATATATCAATGGCCCTTTCCTCTTGTCCTACAAAGGGTAGCTTAGCTATCTTTTCTTGAAGACAGGACTCATAAATTGGATAAGACTTAAAAGTCAATGGCCTAAGAAGACCATCTTTCTCCAGTTTGTTATGTCTGTCCTCTCCAATATGGCCTAATCTAAAGTGTCATAGATACTTTTGGCTAATCTTATCTCTAAGTCTTTTAGATTCTATGGTATTCATGCTTGTTAATATTAATACTCGCATCTATATGCAAATGATAAAGTCCATCAATCAAAAAGGCATGTGCAATAATTTTATTTTCAAAATAAACCAAACATAAGTCTTTATTGAATGAAAATTGTAATTATCCTATGCCAGCACAGATACGAAAATCATATTCCTATTGGCTATAGGTACATAGTAATAATCTTTTAAAACTAAACTAATTTCTAACGGTAGCTTCAGAGAGTAGGTCCTGATGGTAACAGTAGCAACTCTTATCCCATTGCCCACTCAAAAAGTGATCTCGCTTTCTTTCAATCCTCTAACTTTTTTAAGACCTTGCATAGAAGTGCACAAGCGATCAAGCACTTGAACCAGAATCTAGAATCCAACTAGAAGAAGAGAAAATCGTTAGATTAGTTTCAATTATGAGCAAATTAGATGTACCTTCAGAAGGCTCATCCTTCTTTCTATTCTTTACTGTCACCAGGTATGCAAGATAATTTCTCCTCCAACGGCCCTCGACATTGCAGTGGAAATATTTTTCTTTGTTGTTGACATTCTTCAAAGCTTTCTTCTTCTTCCCACTCTTGGTCTTTTGCTTCATCATAGGTTTCTTGCTCTTCTTCTTCCAAGTAGACTTTCTTTTGGAAGAATCGTGCTCCACAGTAAGGACAGAACCCCTTGAACCTTTCAAGGTGCCTTCTACTGTCACCAACATATTTAACAACTCGAGCAAGGTGCTATCAATCTTATTCATATGATAGTTTATGATGAACTGACATATGAATCAGGAAGGGACTACAGGATTAGGTCAAGCTGCAATTCCTTCTCCATGTTCATCCCGAGCTTCTAAAGCTTCTCGATATTCTTGATCATTGTTAGACAATGATCATAGACGGATTGCCCATCACTCATCTTCATTTAATTTGAACAATCTCTAAGAGACCTCAAAGCAAGCCGTGAAACTTTGCTCACTATATAATTCTTATAGGTGAGCCAGAATCTCCCTGATAGTCCTCATGTCTTCATGCTAATGCTAAAGATCTTGGACATACATGCAAGAATGTAGCACCTAACCATATTATTATCATCCATCCACTTATCAAGTGCAGCTTGTTGATCAAGGGATGGACGAGCTGATAATACAGGCATTTCATGGTCTAGGATATTGGTCAATTTCTCAAAACTAAGAATGATTCTCAAGTTTTGGAGCCAATCTTTATAATTTATTCTAGTCAACCTATTTGTGTCAAGGATTTGGACTAAGGGGTTTGAACTAGACATGGTTAACTATAGAGAAAAATAATTTCTTATTAGAAAATTATACTTGCATAATGTTTGTTATAAGGACTTCAATAAATAAGCAAAGCTTCCACTATTTCTACAAGTCTTCCACACTCTTCGGGTGGAGAAACAAAAATCTATATGTGATCAGTTTCTAGTGGATATTGTACTCTCATTGATCCATACACACCTCACCTAATAGTTATTGGTGAACATAGACCAATGAGTGGATAATACCTTGTCCATTGCTTCACTAAGCAAGATGTAGTAGATTCGGCCTCTAAGTCCTACGACCTCACTTAATAGTTATTGGCATATTTATTAGTTAAGTCAGACCTACCATACACTAGCAGGCACAAAGCCATCATTGGGTTCCTCACCTAATAGCTATTGGGCCCAACCCCATCTCTACCCTGGGACATCTAATGTCATAGAATGGTTGTACCTACCCAATGCAACCGAATCACTATGACCAGCCAAGAATAATCAACATCAGGTAGACACCCATATCTCTATAATGGTGGAAGTATTAAAGTATCAACTCGCTCTGATATCACTTGTTGGGGTAGATTTCTTAATTGCAGAATATGGATTATCTGCACAAGATCACAATAGCATCCAAGAAAGATAGATATCGATGCTATGTGAGAAAGAAAAAAGAAAGATCATAAAATAAACACAATAAAAAATATGTGGATTTGGCCTCAAGCCTACCTCCATAGGATGTGCAAACTTTACTATGAGAGAGATAAAAATAAATAAATATAAGAAAAACTTATCACTCAATTTTTGTATAAGTGTATCTCAATTAGAAGTCCCAAAATCCTCATAAAAGCTCTCTAAAATCTTTCAAGAAGCCTCTCAGCACCTCGAAGACATCACCAGTTCTCTGATGCAATAAATGATTCATCAATTGAAGTTATATAGACTCCAAAAATTCAAAAATAGTACTTTAGTAGGAAACCCAGTCCCAAGCATATTTAAGATCAATTTTTGACTATCTGATTGTGAGTGGCTTGAATAAAAGCCATTCGATCATGCAAACAGCCTCTTGATCAAGCCTGGATTCATTCTGGATCATCCAGTCATGATATGCTCAATCCTAGAATGTTGGATTGCACAAAACAACCTTAGATCATGCCTGGATCTATTCTAGACCTTTTGATCTTCAACTAGAGCCATCGAGTCATAACCGATCCATAGAATAGCACCATGGACCATGTGAAATGGCCTTCTACTCTATGTGGGCGCCTATGAGCCAGCAGTTCACCATTGATTGTGCTCCACAGCAGGCCTAGGTGCTTATGCGGCCCGCATGTGCGCTTATGCGCCTAGGCTAACTTAGCGTGCAACTAGCCTAGTGCCGCCACACGCTACCAGCCTGGCCTGCATCCCTACTGTTAGATGTGTGTCCCAGAAGCCAAATTGGTTAACACTTGTAATACACTTCTAAGAGCAATTTTATAATTTTGACTATAAATTAATAAAAAAATTATTTTCTATCATAGTATGTATTTAAAGTGTATGTGATACATCCTTTAAGTTAATGGTAATGATAATTCATATTTTTGAAAAGTTAAAAATTTAATACATAAATTTTCTTAATTAACTCATAAACTACTCCCGATTGTAGGATCATCACGAGGATGATGATTGATCCAGAAGGTTAGTGTATGATTGCTTTCTTTAAGTAGATGAGTCTTGAGTCTATGGTGTAGAGATACATGAGCGAGAGTACAGATACTCGTTAGATAACGAGGGCATTGAGCGCGACCACCTCGAGTATTCATAAGAAAGTCTACCTTCTCATCGATGATTGGCTCGATATTGCAGTAGTGTGTTTGGTTCTTTGATCTGAGGTGCATCGATAATTCACTTTGAGGGTGTTATAATTTGACTACACCATAACTCAGTCTCATAGTCATTCAAAATTTTGAGGTGTATGTTGGCTATAGTACATTCATTATAGGAATTGGATTGCACCAATAAGGGATCTATCTACCTCGATAGATGAGGAGTAGCCCTATGATGATCATGAAAATCAAGTCCATAAGCCCATGACCATGGCAGAGTGAAGATGATAGAAAGAGTTTCTATAAGGGTTTCATATAGGACTCAAATCGAATGATTAATTCATATGATGGATATTGGGTTTGACGAGTTCACCTTAACCCTAATTCTGTTGGAGCTCAAGATAGAAGAACACAATCACATAGATAGCTACACCAAGAGATTCACTTTTAATTTTGATGGGTTGCCACCATATACTGCTAGGTGTCACTGGTGGATTTTGGGAGTAATTAGAATGATTTTGATGATCGATCATTCTAATTATAAGAATAAAAAAAGTTTTGGTCCATCGAAAGATGTTTCAATGATGTCGATGATGGAGATCACGACAAATCTCATTACCATACAAAACTGAACCTAACTAAATTATACAAATGAGGGTTTGAGTCTGGATAATATCAACTGAGCTAATCTAATTTGATTGATTTGGATTAGATCTAATCAGGTTCAAGGTAATCATGCTAGCATACGATTGAGCCTAACTTTCTTCTTCTGTAATCTTTCTAATTCATCACAACCAAGTCAAATTTGATTTGATTCATTTCTATATCTTGAATGAGTTTATTTTTATCTAAATGAAATAAGTCCAAGTTAGATTAATTATGAAAATTAAATTCATTCCTAGTGCAATTGGACTAGGACCAATAGTTGACCCAATTGAGAGAATTAAGGGTCACATAATCAAAAAATTTTATAAATTTTTTAAGAAATTATTTTGCTTTAATTTTTAGATATCTGATAGGGCATAAGTTATGCTTTGGGTGTGCAAAAGTTTATGATTTTTAGAGGTGCCTAGATCAAATTTTGATAGAGTTTGATTTGGATCAAACTCTTGAGGGAAGAGTCCTAGATGCACATGGACTCTTCCTTATCCTTTCATGCTGCCACCTTCCAGATGGATTTTGGGGTCAAAACTAGATGGGATCTAGGGTTTTTCATGGAGATCAGGTCTAAGAGTCCCAATGGTTGAATTAATAAAGTTTTTGATGAAAAAAGACTTTTTATGGCGCTATGTCTTGTATAAGAACTCTTCTCATGATATTGCCTCAACAACATTTATTTTTTCTACACCCAAAGGAGCCTTTCCTCTAATATCCATGCCCCCTCTATCCTCTCTCTTCCTCTCTTCTACATGTCTAAAAAGTTAGGCACAATGTTCGTGAGACGAACAGGCTGCCCTTAGAAGTTATTTTAAAGGCTTTTCAAATCAGATCCAGATCTAATTTTTGGAAAAAAGATTCATAAGGAGAAGACATTCAGATTCTATCTAAGTGGATATCGGTAGAGGCTAGATGCGTGTGTGGCTCCTTTTAGAACCTCAAGAATCAATAGGATCATCGCAGGATAATTAGATTACCAAATTAGGTACTTAAAATTAAATCTAATTTAATTTTATTTTTAATTTTTAATATCAGATCTCTATGATTAAATTCAAAAAGTCTTAGATCTAATTAGAATTTTAAAAAAAAAATTAAAATATTTTTTTAGATCCAATCAAATCTGAACAATCCTGTGTCAGGAAAATAGGTATTTTCTTCAACTGTTATCAGAACTAGGTTGCAGTTCTTCAGATCTATTTTATATCTAATTTTATTTTTATTTTTTATTTAATATTAAAAAGTTTTAAATATCATATTATATATAATTAAATCTAAAATTAAAAAATTTAAATTAAATTATTTAGATCTAATATATATGAGATGCATGACTAGATTGAGAATAAAATAGTTCTATGTGTAGTCTAGTATAATTATATTATTAATTTAATTAAATATAATTTTAGATCTATTTAATTTTTATTTTTTAATATTATAATTATTATAATCAGATCTAAAAAATAAAAAATAAAGTTTTAAATTTTTGATTTATTCATATGTGATATGAAAAGATGCATATTTAGACTAGTTGTAGAATAGTTCTGTAAATTATCTAGAATAATTTTATTTTGATATGATCAAATTTAAATCTATTTTTTAGATATTATATATGATATTTTAGATCTAAAAAATATGCATGTTTAATTTAGTGATGATACATAAGATGTATGTAAAGCATGTATTAGTTAGATCATTAATTATATATGTGATATATGATCTAGATCTAACTAGTTTTGTAGTTTCAATTATATTTTTGATTAAGATGTACCCCTTGGCTATCCAATCATAAGAATAAAGTAGAGTTTAAAGGCCCTCTCCTTGCATTCGATGAGGTATTCTTATGGCGTGTAGGGATGCTACGCGTTCATCCTTAATCAGAAATTAGAACTTATTTTTTGTAAAATCCTAGATCCTGAAATCCTAAGATTTTGATATATATTTTTTATTTATGAACCTAAATCTAATTAAAAATTAAGATTATGAAACTAATTAGATCTAAAATTGAGAATTTTTAGATCTAAGATATTTTCATAAAATTGGGTTCGGACTTGGATAGCTTAATTAGGTCTAGCAGTTGATCAAATCGAATCAAGAGTTGGTTAGGTGGGATTAAGAGTGCTTAGAATTGATCAGCCCAATAGTTGTAAATCTGAGTCAAGATCGACTCACAACCACATATGATTGATCCTATTAAGACCTAATTTGGCTTCGTGGTTCGAGCCTGGATTGTAGGCTAATTCGATTAGTTCTGGTTCGATAATTTGGTGTCTAAGATAAGTTTGGCAGATACGATTGATTGATTTTTAATTGAGAGCTACTCGATCTGAATGCATTCTTGTTGAGTTAATGGCATATCTCTTCCACCAGTCTCACTTATCTGGCCATTTATGTCAATCTAGTTCTGATTTGAGGTGGCTAATAGTTCAAGCTAACCCATGCCACTAAGCTTTTCGTAACCATTATGACTGAGTCAAGTCTAAGAGATCTAAATTAAATCTTCCTAAGAAAAGATTAAGTTAATTGATTTTCCACCATTGTAGATGTGCGGGTTCTTTTCGGGATTGATTGTTCTCGATTGGTTACAGTGGCTCAGTTGCACCAAAAAGATGCAACCACCTCTATTAGGCATTGGATGCAGGATCTTGAGGATAGTAGGAGGCTGAGGGATGATGAGATGATCATACGCATCAAGAATGGAGCAAGAGTTGCTGCAGTGGCCGTAGGAACCTACCCTCTGCGATTATCATTAGGATTAGATTTAGTTCTTAGAGACTGTTTTTATATGCCTGTAGCAAGCAAAAATTTAATTTCTATTTCATGTTTAGCACAGGAAGGTTATGTAATTAGTTTTCTTAAGGACCATTGTAAAATTTTTTATGAAAAAAATAAAATTATAAGTGATTTTCTTATAAATAATCTCTATCAGTTACATATTGATGTTTCTATTTTCAATATCAAGCACAACGTGAATGCCATAGGATCAAAATGATATAGGGATAGTCTAAATGATAGGTATCTATGGCACCTTAGGCTAGGTCATATAGCGAAAGATAGGATTAATAAATTAGAGAAATTTAGACTATCGAGTTCGTTGACTTTCGAGTCATATTTGATTTATGAATCATACCTTCATAGCAAAATGACCAAGCTCCCTTTTGTAGGACATGGAAAAAGGGACATAGAACTACTTATCCTAGTACATACTGATGTGTGCGGTCTATTTGATGTGTCGGCTAGAGGCAACTATGTCTACTTCATCATCTTTATCGATGATTTATCTCGGTATGGATGTGTATATTTGATGCGACATAAATCTGAAGCTTTTGAAAAGTTCAAAGAATTCAGACATAAAGTAGACAACAAAAGAGAAAATTCATTAAGATTCTTCGATCAGATCGAGGAGATGAATATCTTAGTCAAAAATTCCTAGACTATCTTAAGCAAAATGGCATAGTCTCTCAATGGACTCTATCTGAAATACCTCAACTCAATGAGATTTTAGAATGGAGAAATCAGATCTTATTAGATATCGTCCGATCTATGATGAGCTTCATGTACCTTCCTGAGTTTCTTTGGGAACATAGTCTAATGACCGCTATATATTTACTGAATAGGATTTTCTCTAAAATTATTTCTACCACATCATATGAGATATGGCATGATAAGAAACCAAGTCTAAGTCACCTCAGAATTTGGGGTTGTCCGGCTCATGTCAAGAGACAACAGGCGGACAAGTTAGAGTATATGTCCTTTGGAGCTCGGTTCATAGGATATCCTAAAGAGTCATTAGGATATTATTTCTATATTCTGGAAGATCACAATATGATTGTGAGTCGACATGCCATCTTTCTTGAAAAATAGTTTATTTAAGATGGTGGCATCAGAAGGTAGATTAGGCTCGAGGAGAAAGTCTCCCAAGAGCAACGAGCTAAGGATCCTATAAAATCCAATCAGATTGAGCCAGTCCAATCACTACCTCCACCTCGTAGATCAAAAAGAATTTTTTGTCCTCCTGAAAGGTATTTAGGTACTATTTTAGAGAACATAGAGAAAATATTTCTTATGGGAAATGGGGTTCATGGTGATGATCCAAAAACCTATGACGAGGCGATATTAGATATCGACTCCGAGAAATGGTTAGAGGCAATGAAGTCAGAGATTGACTCAATGCACTCAAACCAAGTCTGGACCTTGGTAGATCCATCTAAAGGTATAGTACCTATTGGGTGTAAATGGATCTACAAGAGAAAGATTGGTGCAGATGGAAATGTGGAGACATTCAAGGCTAGGTTAGTGGTGAAAGGGTATAGTCAGTGCGAAGGCATTGACTATCAGGATACCTTTTCATCAGTAGCTATGCTAAAATCCATCCACACATTGCTTGCTATTGCAGCCTATTTTGATTATGAAATATGGCAAATGGATGTGAAAATGGCCTTCTTAAATGGATATCTTGAGGAAGATATCTATATGGAATAACCACTAGATTTCACATCCAGTGAGGTTGATCACTAGGTCTGCAAGCTGCAAAGATCCATCTATGGACTTAAGCAAGTATCTCGAAGCCGGAATGCTCATTTCAATGATGTGATCAAATCATTTGGATTTCATCAAGAAATGAGGAGGAATCCATGTGTGTATTCAAAAAGATCAGTGGGAGCGCTATTGTCTTTCTCGTACTTGTACGTGGATGACATCCTCCTTATTGGAAATGATATTTTCCATGTTGACCACAGTTAAAATATGGTTATCCAAAAGGAATTCTCTATGAAAGACCTAGGAGAAGGCATCCTTTATTCTAAGGAATTAAGGTCTATAGGGATAGACCGAATAGGATGCTAGGACTTTCACATTGAAGATGTACATAGAAGAAGGTACTAAAGAGGTTTAGCATGGAAAACTCTAAGAGAGGGAATTAATACCCTTCAGACATGGCATTCATCTCTTCCAAGAAGATGTGTCCCAACACACCTGAGGAGAATTGAACGCATGAGCAAGATCCCTTATGCTTCTGCAATAGGGAGCCTCATGTATGCCATGCTATGTACACGACCTGATATAGCCCATGCTGTGAGTGTCACGAAGCAGATATCAGTCGAAATCTAGATGAAGAACACTGGAACTTCTATGAAATGTATCCTTAAGTACTTGAGAAGAACTAAGGATATGATTCTTGGTCTTTTGGTAATGGAGAACTCCAAGTCCAGGGATTATACAGACTCAGATTTTATGTCCGATATAGATGATCGAAAGTCGACATCTGGTAGTCTATTTGTGTGCAATGGTGGTGCTGTCAGCTGGAAGAGTTCCAAGCAAACTGTGATAGCAGATTCCACCATGGAAGCAGAGATATATCGCTGCATCAGAAAGGCTACAAAAAAAAGCATTCTGGTATAAGAAGTTTGCACCAGAAAACTCAGAGTGAATGCCATCAGATGTCCATTCCCTCTGTACTGCGACAACAATGGTGCCATAGCCCTTGCTAAGGAGCCGAGGTCTCATCCAAAAATCCAAGCACATTGAGCGGCGATATCCACCTCATCCATGATTACCTCGAGAAGGATTACGTCGAGGTCAAGAGAGTCGAACTCCGTGGATAATGCAGGCAGACCCACTTACAAAGCCGTTGGGCCAGCAGAAGATCGAAGCCCACCTTGAGAAGATGGGACTTAGACTTGTAGCCAATTGGCTTTAGGATCAAGTGGGAGATTTGTTAGATATATGTGCCCTAGAAGCCAGAATTGGCTGAACACTTGTAATACACTTCTAAGGGGCAAAATTATAATTTTGACTATAAATTAATAAAATGGGTTATTTTCTATCACATAGTGTGTATTTAAAGTGTCTGTGATACATCCTTTGAGTTAATGGTAATGATAATTCATATTTTCAAGAGTTGAAAAATTTAAGACATGAATTTTCATTATTAACTCATAAACTGCTTCCGACCATAGGATCATCACGAGGATGGTGATTGATCCAAAAGGTTGGTGTACGAATCGCTTCTCTTTAGTAGATGAGTCTTGAGTCTATGGTGTGGAGACATCCGAGCGAGAGTATAGATACTCGTTAGAGAACGAGGGCACTGAGCGTGACCACCTCGAGTAGTCATTAGGAAGTCTACCTTCTCGTCAATCGACTGATTGGCTTGATGCTGTAGTTGTGTGTCTGGTTCTTTGATCCTGAGGTGCATCGGCAGTTCACCTTGAGGGTGTTATAGTTTGACTACACCATTAACTCGGTCTCCTAGCCATATCGAAATCCTGAGGTGTATGTTGGCTATAGCATGTTCATTGTAGGAAATTGGATTGCATCAAGATGGAATCTATCTACCTCGGTGGTAGAGGAGCAGCCCTATGATGATCATGAGAATCAAGTCCAGAATCTCATGGCCATGGTAGAGTGAAATAATAGAAAGAGTTTCTATTTAGAATTTTCACATAGGACTCGAATCGAATGATTACATTCATATGATGAGTTATTGGGTTTGACGAGTTCACCTTAACCCTAATCTGATCAGGATCAAGATAGAAGAACCCAATCACATAGGTAGCTGCACCGAGAGGTTCACTTTCAGTTTTGATGGGTTGCCACCATATACTACTAGATGTTACTAGTGAATTTTGGGAGCAATTAGAATGATTTTGATGATCGATCATTCTAAATGTATGAATCAGAAAAGTTTTGGTCCATTGAAAGGTGTTTCAATGATGTCGATGATGGAGATCATGACATATTTTATTACCATATGGAACTAAACCTAACTAGATCACACAAATAAGGGTTTGGATTTGGATGTTATCGATTGATCTAATCTAGTTTGATTGATTTGGATTAGATCCAATCAGGTTTAAGGTAATCATGCTAGCACACGATTGAGCCTGACTTTCTCCTTCTGTAATCTTTCTGATTCATCGCAATTGACTCAAATTTAATTTAACTCATTCTTGTATCTTGAATGAGTTTATTTTTATCTAACTGGAATAAGTTTAGGTTAGATTAATTATGAAAATTAAATTCATTCCTAGTGCAATTGGACTAGGGTCAATAGTTGACCTAATTGAGAGAATTGAGGATCATGTCATCGAAGAATTTTAAAAATTTCTTTAAAAAATATTTTACTCTAATTTTTGGATATATGATAAGGAATAGGCTATACTTTGGGAGTACAAAATTTTGTGATTTTTAGAGATGCTTAGACTGGGTTTTGATAGAGTTTGATTTGGATCAAACTCTTAAGGGAAGAGTCCTAGACGCACATGGACTCTTCCTTATCCTTTCATGCCGCCACCTTCTAGATGGATTTTTGGTATCAAAGCTAGGTAAAATCTAGGGTTTTTTGTGGAGATCAAGTCCAAGAGTCTCAATTATTGAATTAATAAGGTTTTTGGTCAAAAAGGAACTCTTTATGGTGCTATGTCTTGTATAAGAACTCATCTCACAAAATTGCCTCAATGAAATTTATTTTTTCCACAACCAAAGGAGCCTTTCCTCTGATATGCATGCCCCCTCTATCCTCTCTCCCTCTCTTCTACATGCCTAAAAAGTTAGGCATAAGTCTAAGTTGAAGGTCCAAGGTTTTTGGCATAAGATTCAGTATCTACGCGACGATGTTCGTGAGACGAATAGGCTGCCCTCAGAAGTTGTTTTGAAGGCTTTTCAAATTAGATCTAGATTTAATTTTTGGAAAAAAGATTCATGAGAAGAAGATGTTTAGATCCTGCTTGAGTGGATACTGATAGAGGCTAGGCACATGCATGGCTTCTTCCAGAACCTTTGGAATCAATAGGATCATCGCAGGATAATTAGATTACCAAATTAGATACTTGAAATTAAATTTGATTTAATTTTATTTTTAACTTTTAATATCATATCTCTATGATCAAATCCAAGAAATCTTAGATCTGATTAATATTTTTTAAAAAAAATTAAAATATTTCTTTAGATCTAATCAGATCTAAATGATCCTATGCTAGGAAAAAAGGTTTTGCTTCAGCTATCAGCCTGTGCAGGCTTGTGGGCCATGCCACCTTCTCTAGCTTTTCTTTGAAGTTAACCTCTCGATCTGGACTCTGTTTGGACTATTCTTGATCTCGTTGGATTCCATTCATCATCCTTGCCCTTGTTTTGGGCTTATTATAGATCAAATTTTGAGATATTTTTCTCAACAAAAATATCACTAGACTTAATATTTAATTGAGAAGATTTAGAGTTCAGGTCTCATCCTTAATTAGTCATAACGATTATGACTAACTTTGTGGTATGGGCTAGCTTAAATCATTAGCAATCTAACTCAAAACTTAATCACCAAATTAACTAGGTAAGTGAGATCGGTGGGAGGAATATGCCATTAACTCGTAATAGACTCAATCCATATGAGTAGCTCCCAATTAATGACCACTAGTCAATACTGCCTAACTTATCTTAGATACTAATTAGTTAATAAGAATTTATTAGGTTAACCTATAATTCAAGCTCGAACTACTAAGCCAAATTAGGTCTTTTAGATTTGATCAATAACATATGGCTATTATGTTGACCCCCTAAGTGATTTTGATGATGACCAAACATTAAAGCAAATGATTATTAATATATTTTTTTTAAGTATTTAAATATTAGAAGAAAGGGAGCTCTTTGATCAAAACAAGGATGACACAAAGTTTAATTCAAATAAAAATTAAATTCCTTTGTTTGGTAGCACTCAAAATTATCTTAAGTCAATTTTTGAGACGTCTCCTAAATTTTTGAGAACTCTCATGAAGTTTGGTATGCTTAAGTAAGGCTCTGGCTCACCCTCGAGAGGTCTCAAGTTAATCTCGAGATGTCTCATTTTCAAGAAATAGAAACTTAATTTCTATGCTCTGAGAGTGAGAGGTCTCATAGGATTCTCGAGAGGTTTTGCAGTTCTGGTGAGATGTCTCGTTCAGTATCAAGAGCTCTCGATCTCAAATAATACATTTTTTTTAAAAAAGTAGATTTTTGACAATCTGAGAATGAGAAGTCTTCTGGCCAAATCGAGAGGTCTCAAAATCTAGCGAGAGGTCTCGAGACAAATCGAGAGGTCTCAAGACATGGCAACAGCTTTTCAATAGACTATTCCAGATTTATTTTTGTCGCTTCCAATGGCTAGTTTATGCTCTCTAATGGTCAGATTTTATTTTTTCTAGACTTCAATCATATCCAAGTTAGAGAAAATGCTCTAGATATAAAAAGAAGAAGAAGTACTTTTCGGACAATCAAAGAAAAATGAGAGAAAAGCAACTAATGCCCTATTTTTCATGAGCAATCCTTTTCACTCAAAGTTCTTGCAAGTATTGAAGTACAATAACTCCCAGGATTCAAAGAGACATTTAACGAACTACAACGACAACCATTCAACTCATTTAAAGGAGCATTGTTTATTGTAAATATTTCTTATTTCTTTTCGTATACTCGATTTCAATAGGGGCTAAAACTTGGGATTTGGGGATTTACTCTCCATTGATTAATTTGTATTGATTTATCTGATTCTTATAAGGGTTATGGTTGGTAAATCTAAGAGAAAACCAACTAGGTTTTGGGATAGTGAGCCCAAAAAACTATCTGACTATAATCTTGAGGGATTATAGTAAAATTTCTAAGAGTCTTGCTTGGAGAGTGAATGTAGGTGCTGGGAGTACACTGAACCATTATAAAATTTTTTTGTTTGTATGTGTGTGCTCTTGCCTCTTGCATTTCTTAGCTCTGACATCTTACTCACATAGTTTTCAAATGTTTACATTATACATATCTCTTTCAAATTTTGGAAAATTCACTTCACCCTCCCTCTTGGATTGTCTAGCTAGACAACAATTGATATCAGAGCCTTGGTTTTCTAGTAATTATTGATTTTATCAATTAAAAATAAAGATCATGTCAATCCAACTAGGAGGTTCACTTTCCGAAGGGCAATCCACTAATAGGCCATCTTTTTTCAAAGGATCCAACTATACCTATTGGAAAGCCCACATGCGCATTTTTATTCAAGCCCTTAACTATGATATATGAAGTATCATTATTAATGGGCCACACACACCTGTAGTCATTGTCAATGGCATATTCTCTCCTAAGCTAGAGAAGGTTTGGGATGAAATAGATAAGAAACTTATCCAATTAAATGCCAAGATAATGAATGTACTCTATTATGCCCTTGATGCAAATGAGTTTAACCAAATTTTCACTTATAATTCTGCAAAGAAAATTTGGGATTGAGGTCATACATGAAGGGACAAATCAAGTCAAAGAAATAAAGATTAACATGCTAGTTCATTAGTACGAATTATTTAAAATGGATCCTACTGGATCTATCACTAGCATGTATACAAAATTCATTGATATTATAAATAGTTTGAAAAGTTTAGAAAAAATTTATACTAATAGTGAATTGGTAAGATAGATTCTCAGATCTTTACATAGGACATGAAAAGCCAAGGTGACAACCATCTAGGAGGCAAAAGATTTGAACATACTACCTCTAGAGGAGCTCATTGGATCCCTAATGACACATGAGCTTGCCATGGGTTAGCACAATGAAGAGGATAGCAAGAAGAAGAAAACAATAGCTCAAAAACCATGGCAGCTGAAGAAGAAGATGATCTATCAATTAGTAAGAAGAATGATGAAGAGATGGCCCTGGTGATAAGAAAATTCAAGAAGTTTATGGAAAGAAGAAGATAAGGATTCAAGAAGAGGAGCTTCATTAGAAGAGAAAGCTAGCAGGAAGAAAGAGAAAGAAAAGGAGAAGGATCAACCCACTTACTATGAATATAAGAAGCCTGAATATTTTAGGGCTGAGTGTCCTCAGTTGAAAAAGGCATCTAAAAGAATGAAGAAGATAATATTAGCGACTTAGAGCGACAGCAACGAGTCAAGCTTGGAGGAACAAAATCAAAACGAAGCAAACTTGTGCTTCATAGCACAAGATGATAAGGTATCCTCTACACTTGACTTTGATTTTACTTTTGATGAGCTTCAAGATACTTTTTATGACTTAATAAAAGATTTTAAGAAGATTAGTACAAAAAAATAAAAATCTTAAAAAAATGAATCAAACTCTTATAAAAGAAAAGAAAGAAGTAATTTGTGAGTACAACAAGTTAAAAGAGGAAAACAAAATCCTAAAGAATGAGTTAAATAAATTAAAATCATTAGTTGATAAATTTACTTGTAGTTCTAAAAAATTATAAAGGATTTTAAACAATCAAAGAGGAGTTTATGGTAAAGCTGGCCTAGGATATAAACCTAGAGACAAGACAAAGTTTCTAAAAATTTTTTTTACTGCATGCACATCCATAGCGCCTCACATATCACTTGCTTTAGCTACAGAAAAATATGACACAAGGCATTTGAGTGCAACACAAGAAAATTCAGTGGAAAATAAGTTAAAAAAATTTGGGTTCCAAAAGGAATCATGACTACTAACCCAAAAGGATTCAAAAAGACTTGGGTACCTAAAATTATCACTTAATTGTTTATGCAGAAATGCCTTACAATCCAAGGATCTAAATATAAATGATACTTAGATAGCGGCTGCTCAAGGCATATGTCGGGTAATAAAGAGCAATTCTTTACCTTTGAGAGGAAGAAAGGGAGAGTAGTCACCTTTGGTGACAAAGGCAAAGAAAAAATAATTGGTATTGGTAAAATTCAGATTACTCCTTCTACCTTCATAGATAATATATTATTAGTTAAAAACTTAAAATATAATTTACTAAGTATTAGTCAGCTATGTGATAAAGGTTTTAGAATTTCATTTGAATCATCCTTATGCAAAGTATCTAGTTTCTTAGATGATAGTCTAAACTTCATTAAATTTAGGCGTGGCAACATTTACACGATAAATCTTGATGAAATTATCATGAAGAGTGGTCAATGCCTAGTTGCAATAAATGCTAACATAAAAAAAACTAGTTGGCTTTGGCATCGTAGATTAGGTTATACAAGCATGCATACTATATCTAAACTACTTAACAAAGATTTAGTTAAGGAGTTATCAAAACTGAATTTCAAGTTTGATCATGTTTTTGATGCTTGTCAATTTTGAAAACAAACTAGGAGTTTTAAATCTAAAAATGTGATTTCAACTTCTAAACCTCTTGAATTGATACATATGAATTTATTTGGATCTACTAGAACTACAAGCCTAGGAGGAAAGAAGTTTGGTCTTATCATCATTGATGATTATTCCTGGTTCACATGGATTTTATTTTTAGCACACAAAGATGAAGCTTTTTCAATATTTTTAAAATTTTATAAGAAAGTAATAAATAAAAAAGCTCAACTATAATTTGTATTCATAGTGATCATGGCATAGAATTTGAAAATAAATTTTTTGAAAAAATTTATAATAAACATGATATAGAATACAATTTTTCTATACCAAGAACTCCTCAACAAAATAGAGTAGTTGAAAGAAAAAATAGAACCTTAGTTAACATGGCCTGTACCATGTTGTGTGAAGAAAATCTATCCAAATACTTTTGGGCTGAAGTCATTAACACAGCATGTTACATCCTAAATAGAGTTTCTATTTACCCAATTGTAAAGAAAACCCTCTATGAACTTTAGAAAGGAAAAAGATCCAATATTAATTATTTTCATATCTTTGATTGCAAATGCTTCATTTATAATAATGGTAAGGACAACCTAGGTAAATTTGATGCTAAGGTAGATGAGGGTATCTTTCTTAGATACTCTACATCTAGTAAAGCATATAAAGTCTTTAATAAATATTTCTTGGTTATTGAAGAATCAATTCATGTCATTTTTGATGAAGCTAATAATCTATCTTTGAGAAAGAAAGATATTTTTGATGATGACATAGAAATTCTCGAAGATAGAATGAAGAAGTGATAATTATTATAAAATACTAAATAAAAGCATTAAAATAATATTATATTTCATATTTATTTAAATAAATTAATATTTTTATTTATGTTTTATAGGAAATAAGTCTACCAATATGAAGAGCTCAATTTATGGGTTCCAACGCAATAAATTTCACTCAAATCGGAGCCAAAACGAAAAAGTTATGAAGCCCAGAAACTTAAAAGAATAGAAAAATAAAAAAAATTAGATCGGTGCATGGTGGACCGATTGGCTGGTCCATGAAAAAAGCGCGGACCATCTAGCTCATCATGATCGATGAATTAGAGCATTCCACATGGCGAACCTAGACCATTAAGAGGTCTACGGTAATTATATCGCGGCTTATAGGAGCATTTCGGTAATTTGCACCAGCGCAGCGGTTTCTGATTGGCTATGGTCTTTATCACACCCAATCCATGGTGGTCTATGGCTACAGTATTGCTCAATCAGATGGCTATCATTGATGCCGGTCGAGATCCAATGGCTGGCGATCATTCTGACTTGATTTAGGCTTCCTTAAGCGTGATCCAATGGTGGAAATTCACCTAGACTGTGATCCGACGGATGAGAATCAATCCAAGGCCTGATTATATAGTTTGCGGCTGATTTTTTTATGGTTTTTAGGCCTTTAGATCTTGATCAAATGGCCAAAATTCAACAGGATGTTATAATTCGACCAGGACTCGAATTTTGACTCCAAAAATCCTATTTTCCTCCTCTATTTAAACCCCCTTACCTCCCTAAGCCAATCGGCAAGCCTCCTACACCAAAAATCTTAATTTTTCCTCTCTTTTTCTCCTCTTTTCCTCTACCTTAGCCCAAGCCTCCTTCTTCCTTCTTCCATTCTTCTTCTTCCATTCTTCGTCCAAGGAGCTCTGAAGATGCCAGGAGCGAGCAGATTGTCAATCGTGTGCGGCTAAGAAGCTGGATTCTGGGATGCAGATGAAGCCTTCTAGTATGGGTTGTAATTTTTTTTTCTTTATTTTTTTGTAATTTCTTTTATACAATGAATAAATTATTCTCCTGCCAATCCTAAATTCTATTCTCCATGCATGAGATTTTAATATACTTTTTATTGATTGATATTTAAATAGACTATGTTTATGGAGATGGATTGTGATCAGGAGATACAATCTATGCTCGATTTAATAATTTATGTTAGAGAGAAACAATAAAAGCCATGTTATCAATTTTTAAAAATTAAAGTATTGAATAATTTATGATTCTATTGAGATGGAACGTGATCAAAAGATACTATTCATGCTCAAAGAAAATATGTTATAATCATAACTAAATTTTTAAAATAATAAATTCTTGCATTAAAAAAAATACCACAACCCCGCTAGAAGATAGATTCGAAATTCCAGAATACCTTTAATTAAATTCAAAAACCCTAATTAATTAAGTATTTGCTTTCTTTTTATTTTAGTTTAAATTTACTAAACTCTCAATTTGTTCTCTTTAATCTAGTTGATCTAAATTTTTGCTTTAAAATTAAATTAAGAAATTCTATTTTTAATTATATTGAATGTAACTTAGCCTTCAATCCTCGAGAAAATCAACATCCGACTCACCACTATTCTAATCTTTAGATAGATCAATTTTAAATTATTATTTGATGCTCTAACGATAAGCGGTCAAATTTTTTATGCCATTATCGGAGATTGTAGCACGATTGCTTCAATTAATTAAAAATTAATTAGTTAATTTAAAAAATAAAAAAAATAATTTTTTTTTTATTGCTCTTTAAATTTATTTAGTTAATTACTCTCTTTCATAATTGCTTTCTTGTTTTCTATAGGTTAGATTTCTACTGCTTTTTAGACTTAATCACTTGAATTTATGTTCTTACAAAACCAAACAAATCAAAAACTTAAAATATACTTATAAAAAGATAAAACCATGAATCCTAAAAAATCACTGACATCTCATAACACTTAATTAATTTAGCAAAACCAAAAACATAACATAAAATTATTTTTTAACATATTCAGACACCTTATTTTATTTGCATTACATATCCATAATCTACTTTAAGGGCACAACCCATTAAATAAAATAAGATGGGGATTTGATCACCCTTCCTTAGCCCATAAGGTGGAGATTTGATCATCCTTTCTTAGCCCACAAACCATCATCCTTCATATTGCATTAACCCAAGCCATTTAATTTAAAATTAATTAGATGTTAGCCTTAGGATATTCGAGCTCATTAGGACAAGAAAATCCTAAAGGTGGACCAAATTCAAATTAGTTAATTATTTGGTGTCTAAGGCAAGTGGTTCAAAGATTGTGGTTTTCAATTTATTCCGTTGTCTGATTTGGCCAACTCAGTTGATGTCTAAAAAAAATAATGAGTAGGAAACCTCCCACATCTTATGCTTATCTGACTGAGTCAATTAGCTAATTTTGGGCTTGGAGTGCTCAAAAGTGATCTTGGAATAGTTAGTGGCTGTCTAGATCCAGGTTAACCCTTGGATAGAGAGTCCACCCTTGCCTAACTTGTTTGCCATTAAATTCAAATCCTAATTAAAAACACTCTCCTCTCTCATCTCTAGATCTTGAACTCCTTAGGACTCATCTTTAGAACCTCTACTTTTTCTTTCTTTTATCTCTCTAAAAAATAAAATAAAATAAAATAATAAAATTTTTAAAAATATAGCAACTTGGAAAAGAAAATTTGGTCGATTAGTAAGAATAGATCCAAATCCTATCCTAATCCAAGACATTTTTGTGTCCACTATGGATCAAGAACCTCAGACCCTAATGGACCTTTGGTACCCAGTGGGCTCAGCCCAACCATCCTGTATTCAATTACCCCAGACTGATGCAACCAATTTTGAAATTTAACCTCAAATCATCAATATGCTTCCAAAATTCATCGGAATTGAGGATGCATATATTTTCATAAGAGAATTTGAGGAAGTATATGATACCATAAAAATACATCAACTCTCTAATGATGCTATTAAACTTAGGCTGATTAATTTTGTCCTCAAGAAAAATACTAAAAAATGGCTTTATAGTCTACCCAACCACTCGATCACAACATGGGATGGCTTTGTAAAAATATTCTTAAGAAAATTCTTCCCACATCACAAAACAGCTAAGTTAAGGACTGAAATTAATCAATTTTGTCAATTAGAAGGTGAGCCATTCTGAAAATGTCTAGATTATTTTAAGAATCTTTTGAGCCAGTGCCCACATGATGGGATACAAATTTTGATATTGTGCTGAATTTTTTATGAAGGTTTAGAACCAAATTCTAGAATTATGCTAGAGTTAATGTGTCAAGGCTAATTCATGTATAAGAAAGCCAATGAGGCCTGACAATTCTTAGAGGATCTAGCAGAAAAGAATCTATTATGGAAAGCAACTAGAAAAATAGATAAACCCACACCAACAAGAGGAGGTATACACTAAGTTCCATCAACCCTAGCTTTAGAAGCCTAAATTGCCACATTACAACGAAAATTTGAGGCCTTAGAATTACAAAAATCAACCAATGTAAATCAAGTAACTGCTTCTATGTGTAATGGTTGTAGTGCATCAGACCATGTCATAGAGGAATGCCCCTTCTTAATGAACCAAACTGATAATAATCATGCACAGGTGAATGCAGCCTATCAAAGACCTACCAATGATCCATATGCACCAACCTACAATCCAGGGTGGAGAAACCATCCGAACCTTTTTTGATCACAAAATACTAATTTGGGCAACACTAATCAACAATCCAATTTTTCTTGGTCCTATGGATCAAATTCAAATAGACCTATTGTTAATCAATCATACTCAAGATCCAACCAACCATTGAATAATCCAACTGATCAAAGGCTTAAATTAATAGAAAAAACCTTAGAAACCATTATGAAATCACAAAACAATCTTACCAACCAACTTATAAATGCACATTCTCAAACCATAATTTCAAACTCCTAAGCCATTGCCCGTCTAGAAATACAGATGGGTCAGATAGCTACAACTCTTAGTGAAAGAGAAAAAGATAGATTGCCAAGTCAACCTGAGGCTAATCCTAAAATCCAAAACAATCAAAAATCTCATCAAGGAGCCCAAATCAATCAATTAAATGCTATCCATACACTAGGATCTGAGAAACAAATAGACAACCATGTGGGCACATATGAAGCACCAGAAGAAGAAATAGAAGATCCACTATCTGAACCAATATCTGAATAGGGCCGGTCTGAATAACCTAAAGAAACAGAATCAGATTCACCAGTAGAGCCCACATCAGAATTAGTTGGATCAATACCCAAGATTGTAGCACCCTTCCCAAACAAACTTAAGTCCAACCGAAACTCAGCCCAACTAGACAAAATCCTAGAGATCTTTAAGCAAGTGAAAGTAAATATTCCTTTATTAGATATGATCCAACAAGTTCCATCATATGCTAAATTTTTTAAGAACTTATGTATCAGAAAAAAGACCACCAATGTATCTAAGAGAGCCTTCCTGGCAGCTAGTGTGAGTTCATACCTTTCAAACCATGTGCTAGTGAAATACAAGGATCCAGGGTCTTCCACTATTTCCTATATCATAGAAAAAATCCTCATTAATAAGGCTCTATTAGACTTAGGGGCAAGTGTCAATATACTATCTTATTCAGTTTATGAAAAGTTAGAGTTGGGATAATTAAAGCCTATAGGAATGACTTTACAATTAGTAGATCGATCTTTGAAAGTACCAAGGGGAATAGTTGAGGATGTATTGATTAAAGTTGATGATTTCATCTACCCAATAGACTTTGTGATTTTAGAAACTGAACCTGTAATAAATTCAAATGGCCACATCCCAATAATACTAGGTAGACCATTTCTAGCCACAGGCAATGTCCAAATCAACTGTCAAAATGGTCTAATGAAACTTTCTTTTGATAATATGACCATAAATCTAAATATTTTTACCCTATCTAAAATAAATCAAGTAAATAACCTGAAGTTGATACAAGATAATGTTTATGAACCTATTAACCTAAGTGATGAAAAATCTAACTTGGAATTTTGGATGAATCAGAACTATGAAGAATTTAAGAAGGTCAATGATTTAGCTACAGTCAATACGGAACTTAGATGGGAGCCTCCAGTTGAACCATTGTCTAGACCATTAGTGGAGGAAATATCCAAGTTAGAATTGAAAACACTCCCCAAACACCTGAAATATGCATACCTAGGTCCATCATAAACTTTGCCAATAATTATTTCAATGGACCTAGACCTTAAATAAGAGGAAGAATTATTGACTGTCCTTAAGAAAAATAAAGAAGCATTAGGATGGACCATGGCTGATTTAAAAGGTATTAGTCCCTCAATAGTTCAACATAGAATTCATCTATTAGAGGGCGCTAAGCCAAAGCAAGATCCCCAAAGGAGACTTAACCCAGTCATGAAAGAGGTTGTAAAGAAAGAAATAATAAAATTCTTTGACAATATAATAATATATCCAATCTTAGATAGTTCATGGGTAAGTCCAGTACAAGTGGTACCCAAGAAGTCAGGAGTTACTATAATCCAAAATGATAACAATGAATTGGTCCAAACAAGAGTTCAAACAGGATGGAGGGTTTGCATTGACCACAGAAAATTAAGTACAGTCACAAGAAAGGATCATTTTCCTCTGCCCTTCATAGATCAAATGTTAGAAAGACTAATAGGGCATGACTTTTATTGCTTTTTGGATGGATACTCGAGATATAACCAGATTCCTATAGCCCCTGAGGATCAAGAAAAGACTACATTTACCTATCCATATGGAACCTTTGCCTATAGACGTATGCCCTTTGGCTTATATAATTCACTAGCTACCTTTCAAAGGTGCATGACTAGTATTTTCTCAGATATGGTAGAAAGGTTTCTTGAAATTTTCATGGATGACTTTTTCATCTTCGAATCGATCTTTATTGATTGTCTTCATCATCTCAGACTATTTTTAGAAAGATGTAAAGAAAAGCATCTAGTTTTGAATTGGGAGAAATACCAATTTATGGTTAAGGAAGGCATAGTCCTTAGTCATATAATTTCAAAATGAGGAATAGAAGTAGATAAAGTCAAGATAGATTTAATTGAAAACCTTCAACCACCAAAATTGGTAAAAGAAATTCACTCTTTTCTTGGACATGCTGGTTTTTATAAGCGATTTATCAAAAATTTCAGCAAAGTGGCTTGACCATTAACTAACTTGTTAGCTAAATATGTCAAATTTGACTTCACTCCTGAATGTCTCGAGTCCTTTGAAAGTCTAAAGAAAAAATTAACTTCAGCTCCAATTATTCATCCACCTATTTAGACTCAATCTTTTGAGCTTATATGCGATGCATCTGACTATGCCATAGGAGCTGTCTTAGGTCAAAAGATAGATAAGCTACCTCGAGTGATCTATTATGCTAGCAGGACTTTAAATGAAGTATAGCTTAATTACTCAACCACTGAAAAGGAATTTTTAGCTATGATATTTGCTTTAGAAAAATTTAGATCATACTTAGTGGGTTCTTATGTAATTATCTATACTGATCACTCAGCTATTAGGCACCTTCTCTCAAAGAAAGATGCCAAAGCGCACCTAATTAGATTGATACTGCTTTTACAAGAATTTGATCTAAAAATCAGGGATAAGAAAGGTACTAAAAATATAGTGGTAGATCACTTATCTCATCTAGCAATCGCACCAACTGAGGACATACCCATTAATGAGTCCTTCCCTTATGAACTATTATTGTCAGTGACATCAGAACCATGGTATGCTGACATAGTAAATTTCTTAGCCACTGGTCAAATTCCAATGCACTAGACCACTCAAGATAAAAACAAATTTTTCTCTCAAGTAAAGTATTTTATTTGGGATGATCCATATTTATTCAAATAATGTCCTAACCAAATCATAAGAAGATGTGTTCCAGATGAAGAAGTTAGGAGCATTTTATCCTTTTGCCATGATCAAGCTTGTGGTGGTCATTTTAGTGCTAAAAAAACTGCAGCTAAAGTGCTCCAATGTGGATTCTATTGGCCTAACCTATTTAGAGATGCTCATGAATACTGTAAAAATTGTGCTAGGTGTCAACAAATAGGTTGGATCACTAAGAAAGATATGATGCCTATGAATCCAATTTTAATTGTTGAACTTTTTGATGTATGGAGAATATATTTCATGGGACCTTTTCCAAAATCTTTGGGGAATGAATATATTCTGCTAGTGATCGATTATGTATCCAAGTGGGCAGAAGCCATTCCTTGCAAGACTAATGATAGTAGGATTGTTGTAAAATTTTTTAAAGAAAACATCCTCTCACGATTTGGCACCCCTAGAGCTATTATCAGTGATCGTGGAACACACTTCTACAATCGATCTTTTGCATCATTGATGAAGAAGTATAATATTATCCATAAGTTAGCCATACCCTATCATCCTCAAACAAGTGGGAAAGTTGAAGTTTCTAATCGCCAGATCAAGCTAATCTTAGAGAAGACAGTAAGCTCTAATAGAATAGACTGGTCTTTGAAACTAACAAATGCACTCTGGGCATATCGCACAACTTTCAAGACCAACTTAGGAATGTCTCCATATAGACTTGTATTTGGTAAAGCATGTCACTTACCAGTAGAACTTGAACATAAAGTAATGTGGGCTATTAAACAACTAAATATAGATTTGAATGCAGCTGGAGATCTGAGAAAATTACAGATCAATGAACTTGAGGAAATTAGGAATGAAGCCTATGAAAATTCAAAGATTTATAAAAAAAGAACTAAAAATTTTTACGATCAAGCAACTAACAGAAAATCTTTTACACCTAGATAAAAAGTTCTTTTATATAATTCTAGGCTACACTTATTTCCTGATAAATTAAGATCTCGATGGACTGGACTTTATATAGTTAAGGAAGTCTTCTCACACGGGGCCATAGAATTAAAAATCCAAGTAATGGTGTTACTTTTAAAGTTAATAGACAATGACTAAAATTATTCTTGGAACTACCAACTGAACCTAATAAAGAAGTCATGGTTCTTTACAAACCAATTTACTTGGATTATTTTTGGAACTAGTCCGATTGAAGATGTTAAACTTAGCACTTACTGGAAGGCAGCCCAGGTTTTTGCATTTAACATTTTCTTTTTGTTTTTAGTTTACTTTTCTTTCAGGACTAAGTTGGAGGGAGAACTACAAACCCATGCTGAATGAAGAACAAACAAACCTAGACCAAGACCAGAACCAAATTAAGCCAGGTGAACTCTTTTCTTGTTATTTTCTTATCACATTGAGGACAATGGAAATTAAGTTGGGAGGAAGGATAAATAAATTTTTTTAAGTCCTCAAGTATAGTATTAATTAGTCCTATGTACCTGATTTCGTGCCAATTTAAAATTTTTTAGGCATTTTAATCGATGATTGATTAATGGTTTAGAAAATTTTTGAAATATTAAGGACCTAATTATTAAGAAAATCTGATAAATGGTCAGGTCTAGAATGGATAAATTTTTGAGTGATTCTAAAAATCTTCTTCCAGCCTATATTCGATAAAGAATCTACTTTATATGGATATGAGTGAAAAAAAATATTATAAAAAAATATATAAAAAAATTTTAAAAAAAATAAAAAAGATATAAAAAGCAAGTTCTAAATATTGGTCTCCCATCGAGTAACCGAATTCCATTGCTTAAGTAAGCAATGTTATTCACGTCAAAAAGTGGATAATGTGAAGAAGCTTGCTATACAGTTAGTTTTAATCTGTAGCCTATTTGACTCGAGTCAATAAGCCCAAGGGGTGTTCTACACCTAGTGCCCTAAAGCCAACTGGTTTGGTAGTCATTGGTCCAAAGCTCGCTATAAGGGTCAGATAAAAAGCTTAAGAGGTTAAAACATTGCACTAGCTTATGCAAAAGAAAAAAAAAACTCTAGTCCATATTAAAGAAAGAGGATTTAAAGAAAAATGATGGAAAATTGATTAAAGAAAAGCTCTTAAATTTTATGTTCTTCACTTAACCACTATTTGGGATAGAATTAATAATCCGATGACATATTTTTTAAATCTCTAACCAAGTATCAACTGATTTTAGGATGACCTGAAGAAACATTCATATTCTTTCGAGTCAGTACATACTTCTAATTTTTCTTCTCTTTACTTGAGGACGAGTAAAACTCAAGTTGGGAGGGTGTTATAATTATTATAAAATACTAAATAAAAGTATTAAAATAATATCATATTTAATATTTATTTAAAGAAATTGATGTTTTTATTTATGTTTTGTAGGAAAGAAGTTCATCAATACGAAGAGCTCGATTTATGGGTTCCAACGTAATAAATTTCACTCAAATCAGAGCTAAACAAAAAAGTTATGAAGCCCAGAAGCTTAAAAGAAAAGAAAAATAAAAAAAATTAGATGGGTGCATGGTGGACCAATTGGCCGATCCATGGAAGAAGCATGGACTGTCTAGCTCATCGCGCTCGATGAATCAGAGTGCACCACGTGGTGAACCTAGACCGTTAAGAGGTCTATAGTAATTATATCATGGCATACAGGGGCATTTCGATAATTTACACCAATGCAATGTTTTCTTATTGGCTATGGTCTTTATTGCGCCCGATCCATGGTGGTCTATAGCTATAGTATTGCACGATCAGATGGCTATCATTGATGCCGATCGAATCCAACGACTGGCGATCGTTCCGACTTGATTTAGGCCTTCTTAAGTGCGATCCAATGATGGAAATTCACCCAGACTGCGATCCAATGGATGAGAATCAATATGAGGCCTAATTACATAGTTTGCAATTGATTTTTGATGGATTTTGGGCCTTTAGATCTTGATCAGACAGCCAGAATTCAACAGGGTGTTATAATTCAAGCAGGACTCAGATTTTGGCTCCGAAAATTATCCTAAAATCCTGATTTCCTCCTCTATTTAAACACCCTTACCTCCCTAAGCCAATCAGCAAACCTCCTACACCAAAAATCATAATTTTTCCTCTTTTTTTCTCCTCTTTTCCTCTTCCTTAGCCCAAGCCTTCTTCTTCCTTCTTTCGTTCTTCATCCAAGGGGCTCTGAAGATGCCGGGAGCGAGTAGATCGTCAACCATGCGCGGCTAAGAAGCTGGATTCTAGGATGTAGATGAAGTCTTCTAGTATGGATTATAATTTTTTTTATGTAATGAATAAATTATTCTCCTACAAATCCTAAATTTTATTCTCCATGCATGAGATTTTAACATACTTTTTATTGATTGATATTTAAATAGACTATATTTATAAAGATAGATTATGATCAGGAGATACAATCCATGCTTGATTTATTAGTTTACATTAGAGAGAATCAATAAAAGCCATGTTATCAATTTTTAAGAATTAAAATATTGAATAATTTATGATTCTATTAAGATGGATTGTGATCGGGAGACACGATTCATGCTCAAAGAAAATAGGTTACAATCATAACTAAATTCTTAAAATAATAAATTCTTATATTAAAAAAAATTACCATAATCCTACTAGAAGATGTATTCGAAATTCCAGAATACCTTTAATTAAATTCAAAAACCCTAATTAATTAAGTATTTGCTTTCTTTTTATTTTAGTTTTAATTTATTAAACTCTCAATTTGTTCTCTTTAATCTACTTGATCTAAATTTCTACTTTAAAATTAAATTAAGAAATTCTATTTTTAATTATATTGAATGCAACTTCATCTTCAATCTTCGAGAAAATTGACATCCGACTCACCACTGTTCTAATCTTTAGGTAGATCAATTTTAAATTATTATTTAATGCTCTAACGACAAGCAATAAAGAAGCTAAACTTGAAGGACAATAACGTTCATGACAAAGGTAAATCTACAACAACCATGAATAAGAGAAGAATGGTGAAAATGAATCAACTAATGATCATGAAGATCTATCCAAAGAGTGAAGGTATGCACACAATCATCCAAGAGAACTTATTTTAGGTGATCTTTCACAAGGAGTAAGAACTAGATCTTCATTTAAAGATATATTTGATTATTTTACTTTTATTTTATAAATAAAATCTAAAAATATAGAAGAAGCTAAAAAAGACTCTAATTGGATGCTTGCTATGCAAGATGAACTAAACCAATTTGAAAGAAATAATATATAGACTCTTGTAAATAGACCCCTTGATCATGCTATAATTGGCACAAAATAGGTATTTAGGAATAAATTAGATGAATATAAAAAAATAATAAGAAATAAAGCTAGACTAATTGCTAAGGGATATAATCAAGCAGAAGAGATTGATTTTGACGAAACATATGCTCCTATAGCAAGATTAGAGGCTATTAGATTATTTCCTGCTTTTGCTTGCTATATGAATTTTAAATTATTTTAAATAGATGTAAAAGTGTCTTCTTGAATGGTTATATCATTGAAAAAGTATTTATAGAACAACCATCCAATTTTGAAAATCACTCACTTAAATAAAGCTCTATATAGACTTAAGCAAACACCAAGAGCATGGTATGAGAGATTAAGTAAGTTTCTATTATAAAATAATTTTATTAGAGAAAGTATAGACACTACACTATTTTTTAAAAAAAATAATGACCTCTTTGTAGTTCAAATATATGAGGATGATATCACATTTGGAGCTACTAACGAAATTCTTTATCAAGAGTTTGCAAAGTTAATGAAGGATGAATTTGAAATGAGCATGATGGGGGAGCTGAACTTCTTCTTTAGGCTTCAAATCAAATAATCAAAGGAAGGCATTTTCATTAGCCAAATAAAGTATGTCAAGGAGATGCTGAGGAGTTTGGCATAAAAATTGAAAAAGAGATCGGCACACCAATAAGCCCCTCGTGCAAACTCGATAAAAATGAAAATGGTAAGAATGTGAATGAAAAGCTCTACAGAGGTATGATAGGATTTCTACTTTATTTAACAATAAGTAGGCTTGATATACTGTTTAGTGTATGCATGTATTCTAAATTTCAATCAAATCCTAAAGAATCTCATTTACTAGCTATTAAATGAATTTATAGATATGTAATCTACACACATAACTTAGGACTTTGGTACTCAAAATAATCCTTCATTGAATTGATAGGATACACTGATACTGATTATGGAGGATGTTGATTAGATCGAAAAAGTACAAATGGCATCTGCCAATTTCTAAGGTTGAACTTGATTTCTTGGTATAGCAAGAAGTAAAACTCTATAGCATTATCAACGATTGAGATCGAATATGTCGCTATAGAAAGTTGCTGTGCTCAAATACTGTGGATCAAGCAACAACTCAAAGATTTTAAAATTAAGCAAAATAATATATCCATTAGGTGTGACAACACTAGTACCATAAATTTAACTAAAAATTCTATTCAACATTCAAGAATAAAGAACATTGAAATTAGACATCACTTCATTAGAGATCCTATTCAAAATAATAATATTATGCTTGAATTTGTATGAACTAAAAATCAACTAGCTGACATTTTTATAAAACCTCTAAATGAAGAAAAATTTTCAAAAATCTGAGGTGAACTTAGTATATGTGATCCTCTATAAATATGCTTAATCTTGAATTTATTATATTTTGTCTTCTTCGACCATCTTAGATATCCTTAATTCTATCTTGAAAATTCAAGAAAAATCAGCTTGAAATCCTATTTTTATTCAGATTCTCCTCCTATCTTTGAGACATCTCGATTTATATATGAGACCTCTCAGCTGTGTTATGAGACCTCTCACTTTAAACACGAGAGCTCTCAATTTTTTGAGATGTCTCATCTTCAAGATGAGAGCACTCAAATTTTGCAGGGCCCTTTTTTAATTGGACTTCTGAGAGGCCCCCTCTCTCATTTATTCTTTTCATTCTTTCAGACCTCTCCCCCCAAACTCTCCCAAACTATCATCCACTCCTCCAAACCTCTTGAATCACTATTCCATTGCCCATTTCGTCCAAATCCAAGACTCTAATTGCTCCAAAGAAGAGAACCACCATCATCCAAAAATAGTCTATCACTCCTTCGATCGAAGCTAGGGCAAAACGACAACATGACATCTCTCAAGCATCTCCGTCCACCCCTTCTTCAAGATCTCGACTATTCATCACCACAAGAACCATCCCAACGAGTCAAAATATTGACATTGGATACCTAGACAAGAAAAATTTTTACATTGGATCATGGCTGAGACAACAAGTTTGGGAGAAGCTGTGCTCTCTTGAGGTAAATATATATCCGAACCTCATTAGAGAGTTCTTTGAGATTATTAACTTTGAGCAAGCATCAAAGATAGAATATGTTGTTAAAGGAGTTCATATTTCTTTGAACGAGAGGAAAATAGAACAACTCTTAGAAGTACCTAGGTTAGGGGCAAGCTATCTGAGTTTGGATAATAGAAGTGAAGCTTTAAAGTATATTTTGGAAAGAAAAAATATGGATGAAAATCAATAATTAGTGTTGAATCATCAGTCCATGGAAATGAGATTGTTACATTGCATAGTGAGTCATATAATTTTTTTAAAAGTTGGAAGGTATGATTGGGTAGGCAAAAAGAAACTGGCTATTATGTACTACTTGGTAACCGAGACACCTATAAACTTTTGATCCTAGATGCTTCAATAGTTGAAAGACACAGCCAACAAAAGTAAAGCATGTCTGTCCTATGAGATGATTTTTACTTTGATCTTCAAGGTCTTTTATGTCAATCTGGATGGTGAAGATTTTAACAAATTAGCATACACCGACTACATAAATGAGGAAACTTTGAATAGAATGAAGTTTGTGAAGAAGGATGATAGGTGGGTGAGGGCAGAAGAAGAAACTTCTACTAGGAATGAGCCTGTGAAGCATAGGCCTCCACCTCCTCTGTAGCTGGACCTTCATTCACCACACCCAGATCTCCACATACTCAGGGCCTCCAAGTCAATTTCCTACACCTCCCTCTAATTTTGATCAAGAAAGTTTAATTGAAAGGATGGTAGAGCAAGTAGTTCAAAAGGTGTCTGAAAGGTTCATTAATCTTCTCTTCAGTGTAAAGCATCAACTGTTGGTGAGTATTGAGGAACGAAGGATATCTTCTAAGGGATAGACTAAAATGCTTAGCCAGCAACTTAGTGGATTATCACAAAGGCTTGAAATTTTGGAGAAAGAACAACATGGGTCGTCAATTCAGATTGAACATCTATTATCCGAGACTGCCAGAATTGTAAGAAGACTAGAGGAGAACATCATCACCCAGTGCACCACTGCTAAAGTCCTCATCAAATCATTATGGTAGATTATGGATCGGATTGGCAATCTTGGATCTTGGACTCCATCCACTTCTCGACCCTCACCATCTCCTTGACCTACGCCTTATTTATCATCCTCTAGACCTAGATCTTCATCTGAAATAATCATAGAATTCCTCTCTGATGAGAAATAGGTCTAGTTCTTTCTCTTTGTTTATGTATATTGCTTGGTGTACCTTTGAGTATATTGGTATAGATCTACTTTTTGTAAACCAATATACCATTTTGTCCTTGTAATCTCACTTCTCTATAATGGAATCAAATTTTCTTTGAAATATTCTTGTCCTCTTGCTAAATTGCTTTCCTCTCTTACATTTGTGTGATTTTGATGCTAACCAAAAGAGGGAGAAAAATAAGACAAAAGGTATAAGGAGGAGAAAATTGACAAAAGAATGAATTCAGGAGAAAATATATACAAGAATGAATTTCTTAATCTCATATTAAATTTTCTTAATACAACACTAATTAATCCTATACAAATCAAAAGAGCATACATTAAGGAGGAGCATTAATACAACAATTGGTATATCATTGGAAATTTAAGTTCTTTTAAAATTAGGAATTTCACATTCTTTTATTCATTAATGCTTGATATACATATTGCTTACATTCTCTTTATGAATTGCTTGATGTTTTGTCATCATCAAAAAGGGAGAGATTGTTGACCCCCTACGTGATTTTGATGATGACAAAAAATTAAAGCAAATGATTACTAATATATTTTTTAAAATATTCAAATTTTAGAAGAAAAAAAGCTCTTTGACCAAAACAAGGATGATACAAAGTTTAATTCAAATAAAAATCAAATCTCCTTATTTGGTAGCAAGAATTCTCTCAAAATTGCCTTGGATCAATTTTTGAGATGTCTCCTAAATTTTTTGAGAGCTCTCGTGAAGTCTGGCATGCTCAAGCAAGTCTCTGGCTCACCCTCGAGAGGTTTCGAGTTAATCTTGAGATGTCTCATTCTCAGAAGATAGAAACTTAGTTTCTGTGCTCTGAGAATGAGAGGTTTCATAGGATTCTCAAGAGATCTCATGGTTCTGGCAAGACGTCTTATTCAGAATTGAGAGCTCTCGATCTCAAGTGACATATTTTTTTCAGAAAGTAAATTTTCGAGCATCTGAGAATGAGAAGTCTCCTGACCAAATTGAGAGATCTCGAAATCTGACGAGAGGTCTCAAGACAAACTAAAAGATCTCGAGACATGATGATAGATTTTCAACGGACTGTTCCAAATTTATTTTTCTCACTTTCAATGGCTAGTTTCTGCTCTCCAAAGGTTGGATTTCATCTTTTCTAGACTCCAATCATATCCAAGTTAGAGGGACTGCTCTAGATATAAAAGGGAGAAGTACTTTTCAAACAATCAAAAAAAAAATGAGAGAAAAGCAAGTAATGTCCTGTTCTCCATGAGCAATCCTTTTCACTCAAAGTTCTCACAAGTATTGAAGTGCAATAACTCCCAGCATTCAAAGAGGCATTCAATGAACTGCAATGACAATCATTCAGCACATTTAAAGAAATATTATTTTTTGTAAATCTTTCTTATTTCTTTCCATGTACTCGATTTCAACAGAGGCTGAAACTTGGGATTTGAGGCTTTACTCCCCATTGATTGGTTTGTATTGATTTGTCTAATTCCTATAAAGATTATGGTTGATGAACCTAAAAAAAAACTAACTAAATTTTGGGATAGTGATCCTAGAAAAACTATCCGACTGTAATCTTGAGAAATTATAGTAGAATTTTTAAGAGTCCTGCTTGGAGAGTGGACGTAGGTGCTAAGAGTGCACCGAACCACTATAAAAACTTCTTGTTTATGTGTGTGTGCTCTTGCCTCTTGCAATTCTTAGCTCTCACATCTTACTCACATAGCTTTCAAACGTTTATATTGCACATATCTATTTTAAATTTTGGAAAAACCAATTCACCCTCCTTCTTGTGTTGTCTAGCTAGGCAACATGTTATTCGATCTGACCAAACTATAACTAATTGGGTTGGTCATGAGCATATTTGACCTAATCCTAATCAATATTTGATTGGTTTGATCAACCGCTCAAATCTAGACCTAATTAAACTATCCATATCCTTAACCCCATGTTTTATGCATTGAAATTTAGACCTTAAATTCATAATTTTAGATCTTTCAATTTTAATTTTTAATTCTTAATTAAGTGCATTATGAACATGGTTTAGTTTAGATGTCAAAATAATTTTTAATCTAAATTAATTTGAATTGTATCACATATAATTTTAATGTTAGCTGACTCAAGTCAACTCACCCTAGAACTCAAGTTAGCTCATCTGTAATGATCAAAAACTATAGGCTTCGACCTGCAAGATTGAGTTGACTCATATATAAATGATTCGATCCATACTACAAGAAAAATCATATACACCCACACGTTTTAGTCACGTAAATATATATGTGGATAAAAGATCAAATTCTGAAAAAAAAAAGATTGCATATAATCATGTTTGTCCAACATAAAAATGTTATAATTAATTTTTAACTTACGTTTCAATGATTAAATATGAATAAATTAAATTTGCTAAAGGATAAACATAGATAACTCAAATCTACTAAAAAATATATTAAATATTGAAGGAAAGTGATTGGCGCCAAGAGAGGAGTACTAAAATAAAGAAAAAAAGTATCGATCCGATCTTTCTTGATTAAGTAAAATAATAAAATTACCATCTACCTCACCAATAGAAATCCTGATACCCCATTTCCTGTATCAGACCACGTAGAGGTACAATACTAGAAATAAGAACTTCACTGATAGAATTTATTGATTAACATGATCGATTAGAAATTTTTGATAGATCATTAATAGATTTTTATCAAAAAAATATAATAAAATATAATTAAAATATCTCAAAATCTTTGATAAATTTTTGATGGATTATTTGTTAGAAATAATTCTATCAAAAAAATTTTAAAAAAAAATTAAAACTTATCAAAAATATTTATGATCAATTTAGTAATAAATCATTTATCAGTATTTTTTTTGATGAAGAATTCTATCAGAAGCATAATTTTAAAACATTTTAAATTATTAAGATAATTATTTTTGATGGAAAGGTGGTCAGAAATATTAATATAATAGAAGTAGATTTTATAATAGATAATTCATTAGAAATTCATGTCACAAGTTTGAAAATAAAATTTATGATAAATAATTCATTAGAAATTAGCATCACAAGTTTGAAAATAAAGTTAAACTCTGGGATGGATAATCCATCAGAAATTGACATCATAAGTTTGGAAAACAAAGTCTAAGATATAATTTATTATTTTTTTATAAAATAAATTTAAAATAGGTGGATGGAAAGATTTAAACTTAAAATTCTTAGATAGCATGTCTACTATTTTATCCACTAAGGTCTAACCAAATCTTATATATATTATGATTGATATGATATTTATACCATTTAAATCTTTATATATAAATCAACTCAAAATCCTTACCCATTAACTTAAAGAAAGCTAGCCGAATCCAAAAAATCAGATTGGATTTGGATCAAATTTTGAACTTTCAAATAAAATTTTATATTTATTTTTTAAAAATTATTAATAAAAAATATTTTTGATCAGATTTTGGATTTTCAAATTTGGAACCAAATGTGAATTTCATTTTGATCATATTTTTTGATTTCAAGTTTGACCTAGATCCAAAATAAGTAGAATTTCAATCCAAAAATTTGATTAAAATTTGAATTAGGTTTTTAGATCACAGAGATCCATGGTCATCCTTAAGGTAAGATAAATTGCTCTCCTACTGTTAAGTAGGGCTGACAATGGATTGGGTTGGCCCATACCCATATCCGCTCCGTAAGTAAAAACCACATACCCATATCCATCCTATACCTACCTTAGGTTGGGTCAGATCAGATCGAATCAAGTAGAGATGCGGGTCTAATCGGATCGGATATATAAAACAATTGATCGAATTGAATTGGATCAGGTACATATAAATAATATAAAATCATCATAATTTTGAATAAGTGATATGTATAAGATTATGATGCAGATGCCATAGCAAATAAATATATAGATTTGAGGGATCGGATCCAAAAGGGTGCAAAATCAACCTGATCGCACCGATTCCTACAGGATTCTACTACTACCAAGCTAAAATGGCCATAACTTTGTCATCCGATATCAGAATCCTTATTATGACCCCATTGTAGAAATCTCTCTTCGAGCCCTACAAGCTTGAAAACTTTGCTATCACTATAAATTTTGGAGCCTAATTAAATTGTCTGATAAGCCTATGGGAGCATGCAAGATTACTAGGATTTTTAGTCTGATTAGGAGTCTAGTTTTTGACTTAATTTTATTTTATTCTTTTTATTTTTTTAAGATTCTTTTTTGCTTTCAAATTGAGGCTTCTACACTATAAATAAGGCCCTTGGCCATTGTTGTAATCAATTAGTTTCGAGTCTATTGAATTAAAATTTGAGAAAAGAGATTTTTCTTATTCTTTCTTCCATTTTCTTTATTTCCATCCCTCTTCCCCAACGATCATTATGCTATAGGCTACGTTAGGTTATCTCAAATCGAATTCGGATCAAGGCATACCATTACCAGTATCTAATCCAAATCCACTTTGAATATTTTTTTTAGAACCCATATTCGCCTATGATTATAATTGGATCAGGTAAAATCCACCGTATTTGGGTTATATCAGTTCAGGTTCCTGGTGGATCAGATAAAATTGCCATCCCTACTTTAAGTCATGGCCTTATTTCAATATATTGTAATTAGGTTTGATTCAATTATCTTACTAGAATAAATTGGTTTGGATTTAATATATTTGTATCGGTTTAAAATTGAACCCTAATAAAATCCCTTCATATTTTTTTAATTTTGATATTGCAAGGACCTAATTTTTTACACAAATCTTAAAGTTAAAAAAAGGAAAAGAAATCAAGGGAAGCTAGGGAGTCCCAATTGGACTCTGCAAGTCTTCCTCTCCTGTGTTCGATGAAGCTCTTGAAGGAGAAATCCTAACTTTTTGGATCAGATTCGTACAGATCTGATCAGATCAAGAGAGATATTTCAAAAATTTCTCTCATGTATGTAGATCAAATCTGAGATATTTTAGATCTAATTTTATAGATCTAATAAATAAAAATAAAAATAAATTTAATTTAATTTAATTTATACCTTGATGCTGGATAATCAGATTATCCTTTTGACGATCCTGCTGATTGCCTAAGATTCTGGATCTAGCCACATAAGTGCCTGACCTCTATTAGGATCCACTCGGGCTAGATCTAGAGATCTTCTCCTTTATCACCTCTCCAAATATCAGATCTGAATCTAATTTAGAAGATCTTCAAAACTCCTTTCGAAGATCTACAGCAGTGCTACCTTCTTCCTTTCTCATCAGCTTTTTCTTGCCTGGATCGCACCAAATTGGAGCTCAACTTCCCTTGGGCATGGAGAGGAGAGAGGATCAGAAGATGATATGGAGGAGAGAGAGGAATAGCCTTGGGGTGTGGGCTAAGAGAGAACTCTTTTAAAGTTGGGCGCAGATAGGGTTTATATAGATCCTACTGCACCATGCAGTGCCGCATCATCCCGACCAATCATGTTGCTTCGTGCAATCAGATCTAAATTTGATTAGAGGGATGATATCATCTGATCCAATTAGATGAGAGCCCCACTAATTCATCCTTAGATGGTGCCTAAGACTGGTCAAAGTCTATAGCTAGGGGTCACCTAAGCAGAATCCAAGAAGCAACCTGGAGTCCCATCCGAATGGGACTCCAGTCATCCCTATCCATGGGCGCATGCCTCCCTAGGCATGCACCCCCTCTTTTCCAAAATCTAGCAAGGGGACAAGCCCCTATCTACTCTCCAATAGTTGCATGACACATGGGTAGATGTCTAAGTGTCAAAGGTCAATGTTTGACCAAAGTCAAAAGACAAGAATTAGCAGGTGACGAAAAATGGCAGGTGTTATCTCAAATTTATCTCATAAATTAAGACAATCCTTTTCTAACTTGGACAAGCTTCAGTCAGATCAAGTAAAGGTACGTGAGTGAGTATAAACATATTTGACTCAGTCGAGATAACTTTTAATGATAGTAGAAGAAGAACGTTAGGCTCAATCATGTGCTAGCAGAATTTTTTTGAATCTAATTGAATCTAATTCAAATCAATTGAATCGGTTTAGTCTAATTGATGATATCCAGATCCAAACTCTTGTTTGTGTAATCTAGTTAGATTTAGTTCTGTATGATAATAAGATATATCGCGATCTCTATCATCGACATCATCGAAACTCCTTTTGATGGATCAGAACTCTTCTGATTCAGACAACTAGAATGATCGATCATCTAAATCATTCTAATTGCTTCCAAAATCCATCAGTGACACCTAGCAGTATATAGTGAGAACCCATCAAAACTAAAAATGAATCTTTCGGTGTAGCTACTTGTGTGATTAAGTTCTTCTATCTTGAGCTCCGATTAGATTAGGGTTAAGGTGAACTCATCAAACCCTAATTTCTATCATATGATATAATCATTCGATTCAAGTTCAATGTAAAAATCTTAATAGAAACTCTTTCTATTATTTCACTCTGCATGGCCATGGGCTTATGTACTTGACTCTCATAATCATCATAGGGTTGCTTCTCATCCACCGAGGTAGATTGATTCTCTCTTGGTGCGATCCAATTTCTACAATGAATATGCTATAGCCAACATACACCTCAAAATTCTGAATGGCTAGAAGATTGAGTCATGGTGTTGATAAGTGGTAAAAATATACTAATAAAAGTATTAAATTATAAAATAAATTAATCTATTTTATTAAAAATTAATACTTTTATTAATCTTATACAGGAAAGAAGGCCACCAATGTGAAGATCTCATTTTTCTGGTTCAGATGAAAAAAAATTCAGACAAAACAGACTTCAAACGAGCCCAGAATCGAATTTCAAAAAAAAAAAAAACCGCCGACGCAATGCTGATGTTAGGATGACGTCAGCATTTTTCACGGTGCACGATGGACCATCTGAAGGATATTTTGAGAATTTCATAGCAAGAGGTGCGCTCTGATTGGCTGAAGAACGCGGCGGTCCACGCAACACCGGGCTCGCGCACGGTCCACGGAGGGCAATTTGGGAATTCTGGCTGATCCAACGGGCAGTTTTCATTGAAGCTTGATCGGACGGTCGAAAAGAAGGCGCTGATGGATGGCATCCGCAGCTTTCGATCGAGATCCAACGGTCGAGATTCATTCCGACGTAAAACTAAAGATCTGAAGGCTTATTACAACGCGACCGGACGGTCCAGATTTGATCCAACGGTTGATCCAACGGCTGATATTAAATTTGACTTGATCTGGGTTATTTTAAAGGGTTTTTGAATGATTTTTGGATCGTTTGATCAAACGGCCAGAATTACCCAGATCCTAATTTGAGTTATTTTGGGAGTCTAAAACCTAATTTTTGATGGATTTTGGGAGGAAATCAAATTCTTTATCTATAAAAACTGATGGTTATCGTGAAAAAAAAAGAGGAATTAGAGAGAGACAAAGAGAGAGATAGGGAGAAAGAGAGAGAGAGAGGGAGAAAGAGAGAGAGAGAAAGAGAGAGGAGAGAGATAAAAAAAAGTGATTTGTGAGAAAATTAAAAAGGGTTTTTGATTTTTCTTTGACGATCAAGACATCGATCAAGAGCCTCTTCTTTTTCGTCAAGTTCTCCACATCAAAAGCAGCAGACAATCAATTTCAGCAATCAAACAGTCTAATTTCTCTATGCTTTTTATTTTATTTGCTATTTTTAAACTTATTATTATGATCTAAATTTTCTAATATTTATTTAAATTACACCTAGACCAAAGGATAATTAATAAATATTAATAGATTTGCTATGCCTGGATCAAAGGGTAGTGAATAAATTAGGAGACTCCACCGTCACATAAAATAAAATTAATCTAAAAATTTGAATATTGTATTGACTGAGTTGGTGAATCGATTGCCTTAGTAATCCATTGCTCTTGAATTTAAAATCCTAATAATTTACACTCTCTCATTAATTAAAATTTAATTTTTTTTTTTTAATTTTTTTTCTATAATCGATTTTCTACCTAGGGATTTCGTCTTTTTCCATCTCAGGGCAACCTATATTACTTATATTATCATTCTTCATGTAAATCCAAGGTGTAGTCAAACTATAACACCCTCAAGGTGAACTGTCCGATGCACCTCAGGTCAAAGAACCAGACACACTACTGCAGCATCGAGTCAGTCATTGACGAGAAGGTAGACTTCCTAATGACTACTCGAGGTGGTCACGCTCAGTGCCCTCGTTCTCTAACGAGTACCTGTACTCTCGCTCCGGTGTCTCCACACCGTAGACTCAAGACTCATCTACTAAAGAGAAGCGATTGTACACCAACCTTCCGGATCAATCACCATCCTCGTGATGATCCTATGGTCGGGAGCATTTTATGAGTTAATAATGATTATTCATGTCTTAAATTTTCAACTCTTGAAAATATGAATTATCATTACCATTAACTCAAAGGATGTATCACAGACACTAAATACACATATGTGATAGAAAATAACCCATTTTATTGATTTATAGTCAAAATTATAATTTTGCCCCTAGAAGTGTATTACAAGTGTCAGCCAATTCTGGCTTCTAGGGCACATATATCTAACAATCTCCCACTTGTCCTAAAGCCAATTGGCTACAAGTCTAAGTCCCATCTTCTCAAGGTGGGCTTCGATCTTCTGCTGGCCCAACGGCTTTGTAAGTGGGTCTGCCACATTATCTGCGGAGTTGACTCTCTTGACCTCGACGTAACCCTTCTCGAGGTAATCGCGGATGAGGTGGTATCGCCGCTCAATGTGCTTGGATTTCTGGTGAGACCTCGGCTCCTTAGCAAGGGCTATGGCGCCATTGTTGTCGCAGTATAGAGGAATGGCATCTGATGGCATTACTCCAATTTCTGCAGCAAACTTCTTGTACCAGAATGCTTCCTTCGCAGCCTCTGATGCAGCGATATATTCTGCTTCCATGGTGGAATCTGCTATCACAGTTTGCTTGAAACTCTTCCAGCTGACAGCACCACCATTGCACACAAACAGACTCCCAGATGTCGACTTTCGATCATCTATATCGGACATGAAATCCGAGTCTGTGTATCCCTGGACTTGGAGTTCTCCATTACCAAAGACCAACATCATATCCTTAGTTCTTCTCAAGTACTTAAGGATACATTTCACAGAAGTCCAGTGTTCTTCACCTGGATTTGACTGATATCTGCTTGTGACACTCACAGCATGGGCTATATCAGGTCGTGTACATAGCATGGCATACATGAGGCTCCCTATTGCAGAAGCATAAGGGATCTTGCTCATGCGTTCTATTTCCTCAGGTGTGCTAGGGCACATCTTCTTGGAAAGATGAATACCATGTCTGAAGGGTATTAATCCCCTCTTAGAGTTTTCCATACTAAACCTCTTTAGTACTTTCCTCTATGTACATCTTCTGTGAAAGTCCTAGCATCCTATTCGGTCTATCCCTATAGACCTTAATTCCTAGAATAAAGGATGCTTCACCTAGGTCTTTCATGGAGAATTCCTTGGACAACCATATTTTGACTGTTGTCAACATGGGAATATCATTCCCAATAAGGAGGATGTCATCCACGTACAATACGAGGAAGACAACAGCGCTCCCACTGACCTTTTTGAAGAACACATGGTTCCTCTTCATTTTTGATGAAACCAAACTATTTTGATCACATCATTGAAACGAGTGTTCCAGCTCCGAGATGCTTGCTTAAGTCCATATATGGACCTTTGCAGCTTGCAAACCTTGTGATCAGTATCACTGGATGTGAAACCTAGCGGCTGTTCCATATAGATATCTTCCTCAAGATATCCATTTAAGAATGCCATTTTCACGTCCATTTGCCATATTTCATAATCGAAATAGGCTGCAACGGCAAGCAATGTGCGGATGGATTTTAGCATAGCCACTGGGAAAAAGGTATCCTGATAGTCAATGCCTTCGCATTGACTATAACCTTTTGCCACTAGTCTAGCCTTGAATGTCTCCACATTCCCATCTGCACCAATCTTTCTCTTGAAGATCCATTTACACCCAATAGGTACTATACCTTCTGGTGGATCTACCAAGGTCCAGACTTGGTTTGAGTGCATCGAGTCAATTTCTGACTGTATTGCCTCTAGCCATTTCTCGGAGTCGATATCTGATATCGCCTCGTTGTAGGTTTTGGGATCATCACCATGAGCACCATTACCTACGAGGAACATTTTCTCTACTTCCTCTGAAATAATACCTAAGTATCTTTCAGGGGGATGGAAAACTCTTTTCCGATCTACGAGGTGGAGGAGGTAGTGTTCTTATTGGCTCAACCTGATTTGGTTCCAATTGGTCCTTAGCTCGTTGTACTTGTGAGACTTTCTCATCAAGCTTAATCTGCTTTCCAATGCCGCTATCTTGAATAAACTATTTTTCAAGAAAGATGGCATGTCGACTCACAATCACATTGTGGTCTTCTGGAATGTAGAAATAGTATCCTAATGACTCTTTAGGATATCCTATGAATCGAGCTCTAAAGGACCTAAACTCTAACTTGTCCGCTTGTTGTCTTTTGACATGAGCCGGACAACCCCAAATTCTGAGATGACTCAGACTTGGTTTCTTACCATGCCATATCTCATACGGTGTGGTAGGAACGGTTTTAGAGGGAACCCTATTCAGTAGATAAATTGAAGTTAACAATGAAGTGTCCCCAAAGAAAATCAGGGAGGTCTGTGAAGCTCATCATGGATCGGAACCATATCCAATAGAGTCCGATTTCTCCATTCTGAAACCCCGTTGAGTTGAGGTGTTCCTGGTGGAGTCCATTGAGAGACTATGCCATTTTTCTTGAGATAGTCTAGGAATTTTTGGCTAAGGTATTCACCTCCTCGATCTGATCGAAGAACCTTAATGGGTTTTTCAGTTTGTTTTTCTACTTCATGTCTGAATTCTTTGAACTTTTCAAAAGCTTCAGACTTGTGTCTCATAAGATACACATACCCATACCTAGACAGATCATCGGTAAAGGTAATGAAGTAGACAAAATTGCCTCTAGCCGGCACATCAAATGGGCCGCACACATCAGTATGTACTAGGGCAAGGAGATCTGTGGCCCTTTCCCCATGTCCTAACAAAAGGGAGTTTAGTCATTTTGCCTTGAAGACAAGATTCACAAGTTGGATATGACTCGAAAGTCAATGGACTCAATAGCCCATTTTTCTCCAATTTGTTGATCCTATCTTCTGCTATATGACCTAATCTCAGGTGCCATAGATATCTATCATTTGGACTATCCCTAGGTCGTTTGGCATTCACGTTTTGCTCGATAGTTAGAAATAGGTACATCAATATGTAGCTGATAAAGACCATTAATAAGAAAACCATTTGCAATTTTATTTCTTTCATAAAGAATGTTACAATGGTCCTTAAAGAAGGTAATCACATAGCCTTCTTGTGCTAAGCATGAAACAGAAATCAAATTCCTGCTAGCTGCAGGCACATAATAACAGTCTTTCAAAACTAAGTCTAAACCAGATGGTAATCGAAGAGGGTATGTTCCCACGGCTACTGCAGCAACTCTTGCTCCATTACCGATGCGTAGGATCATGTCTCCATCCCTCAGCCTCCTGCTATCCTCAAGACCCTGCATGGAAGTGCACAGATGAGCACTAGAACCAGAGTCAAGCACCCAACTGGATGCAGAAGAAATCCGTAAGGTTAGACTCAATAACGAGCATACCTCCAGAAGGACCTTCCTTCTTGTTCTTCAGGGTGGCCAGGTAAGTAGGGCAGTTCCGCTTCCAATGGCCGTCGCTGTTGCAATGGAAACACTTTTCCTTTGACATCGGCCTTCTTCTTCGGCTCTGCCTTCTTCTTCTTTGATCCTTCCACCTTCTTGCTTTTTCACAGACTTCTTTTTCTTTCCATAAGACTTTCTTTTGGAAGAAGTCCATTCCATAGCAAGAACTGAGCCTTTAGAACCTTTCATAGAAAGCTCAGCGGTAACCAGCATATTCATTAATTCGGCCAAGGAATTTTGAAGTTTATGCATGTGGTAATTCATGATGAATTGCCCATATGCATCAGTCAAGGATTGCAGAATAATATCATTCTGCAGATCCAAGTCTAACTTCACACCGAGCTTCTCAAGCTCTTCCATGTCCTTGATCATCATCAGACAGTGATCTTGGACTGACTGCCCATCACGCATCTTAGCCTTAAAAAGTCATTTCGTGACTTGATACTTTGGCTGCGCGACTCTGTTCACCAAACATCTCCTGCAGGTGAGCCAACATTTGGCGAGCAGTCCCGATATCTTCATGTTGGCGCTGGAGCTCATCAGACATCGAGCCCAACATGTAATATCTGGCCTTATTATCTTCGTCTATCCATTTTTCCAGAGACGCTCTCTGTTCAGTGGATGGACGGGCTGGTAAGGTGGGAGGGTCCTGGTCCAATACATGGGTTAACTTCTCAGAACCCAAAATAATTTTGTAGTTCCTGAGCCAATCTTTATAATTGGGTCCGGTCAGTCTATGTGTGTCCAGGATACGTGCTAATGGGTTGGACGCAGACATTTTTCCTGTAGAGAGTCAAAGATTCTAGTTAGATACTGTAATTATGACTTGACCAATTTATTTAGAAATTTTATTTTTAAACAAATTAGCTCCCACTATTTTCTCGGATCCCTACACTCCCTCTGTAGAGATGCGAAAAATCTCCATGATTAATGATTTCTAGTGGGTGGTGCGGTCTCACCAACTGACTCATCACCTCACCTAACAGTTATTGGTGATGGGTTAGCCAATGAGTGAACAACTCTTGTTCAATGATTCTCTAATCATGGTGCACCCAAACTTGGTCTCTAATTCATGAATCTCACCGTATCCGAAATATTGATCCACTCCTTAGTTAAGTCAGACCCACCATTTGCATAGACTGGATTCCTAATTGAGTCTCTCACCGTATCCAAAATATTGAGCCCAACTCATCCTCCAGCCCATAGCATCCAATGCCTAATAGACATGGTTGCATCTTTTCCGGTGCAACTGAGCCACTGTATCCAGCCGAGAACAATCAACCCCGGGAAGGGCCCGCACATCTACAATGGTGGAAGACCTCAGACTTAATCTTTTCTTAGGGAGAATTGATTCAGGTCTCATTAAACTAGACTTGTCATAGTCATAACAATTATGACTAACCTAGTGGCATGGGTTAGCTCGGATTATTGACCACCTCAGATCAGAACTGTGTCAACAGATATGGCCAGGTAAGTGAGATCCGGTGGAAGGAATATGCCATTAACTCGTACAAGAATGCATTCAGGTCGAGTAGCTTCCAATTAAAAATCCAGTCGGTCGTATGTGCCAAACTTACCTTAGACACCAAATTGTTGAGCCAGAACCAATTGGGTTAGCCTACAATCCAGACTCTAACCTCTGAGCCTAATTAGGTCTTGCTTGATCGTGACTCGATCTTGACCCAGACTTAATCCTATTAGGCTGGTCAATTTAAGCATTGTTGATCCCATCTAACCAACTCTTGATTCGGTTTGATCAACCGCTTAGACCTAATTGAGCTACCCAAGCCCGAACCCAGTATTATGAATATGTCTTAGATCTAAAATTCTCAATTTTAGACCTAATTAATATTTCCATAATCTTAATTCTTAATTAAGTAGGGTTCATAAACAAAATATGCACAATAAATCCTAGGGTTTCAGGATCTAGGGTTTTGCAGAAAGTAAGTTTTGGATTTCTGATTAAGGACGAACACGCAGCACCCCTACACATCATAAGAACACCCCATCGAATGGGAAGGAGAGGGCCTTTAAACCCTTCTTCATTCTTATGACCGGACGGCCAAGAGGAACGCCTTAATCAGGAACATGCAATACTACAAAATAGTTTTAGATCTATATCATATATCTCATATACAAATTAGATCTAATCATGGCATATTTTGCATACATCTCATGTATCGAATCATGCATATTTTCAGATCTAAATTATCTCATAATAATCTAAAAAATTAGATTTAAATTGATCTAATCAAAATAAATTCTAATCTAGATAATTATGTAGAACTATTCTACAACTAGTCTAGACATGCATCAATCATATCTCATATGATGTTTAAAATTAAATAATTTTTATTTACTATTTTTTAGATGTTATTATAATATTTATAATATCAAAAAATAGTAAATAAATAGATCTAAAATATGATTTAATCAAATTAAATTAAAAACATGCAAGACTATTCTATAGAACTATTCTATTTTAGAACTAGTCATGCATATTTTCTAATCTTAGATCCAAATCATTTAATTTTAATTTTTTCTGATTTTAGATCTGATCACATCTCATGTGACATCTAAAATCACTTATTTTTAATTAAAATAAATTTAAAATTAGATCTAAATACTTTAGAGAACCTTGGCTCTGATACCAGTTGAAGGAAAAATCCTGATTTCCGGGTCCAGGTTCGTTCAGATCTGATCAGATCAAGAGATATATTTCAAAAATTTTTCTCTTGATCTAATCAGATCTAAGATATTTTAGATCTAATTCTTATTATTTTAATAAATAAAAATAAAAATAAATTAAATCAAATTTAATTTACCTTGATGTGGGTAATCCTATTACCCTTTGATGATCCTGTATTGCAGCGGAAGGTTCTGGATCTAGCCACGCAAGTGCCTGGCCTCTACCGGTATCCACTCAGGCTTGGATCTGAAGATCCTCTTCTTCTCTATCACATCTCCAAAAATCAGATCTGGATCTGATCTGGAGGATCTTCAAAACTCTTTTGAAGATCAGCAGTCGTCCTTTGCAGCAGTGCAGCCTTCTAGCTTTCTGTCGCCTTTCTCTTGATCTGGATCGCACCAACCAAGAGCCCAAAACTTTTTTGGGCATAGAGAGGAGAGAGAGGATTGGCATGGAGGAAGAGGGAGAGGCAGCCTTGGGGCATGGGCTAATTGAGAGAACTCTTTTAAAGTTGGGCGTAGATAGGGTCTTATATAGACCCTACTGTGAAATCAGATCTAAATCTGATTGGTGGGAATGAGATCACCTAATCCAATCAGATAAGAGTCCCTAATTCCTCCTTAGATGGCACCTAAGACCAGTCAAAGTTGGTTCTTAGGAGAACTCTAATTGGAATCCAAAAGGAGATGGAGTCCCATTGTCCAACAAGGACTCCTAGGCGCCCTCCAACTTGGGCGCACGCCCCTAGGGTGGCGTGCCCCCTTCTTTTCCAGGTTCTGGTAGGGGACAAGGCCCCCACCAGCTCTCCAATAGGTGCATGACACATGTGGTCAAAAGTCAAAGTGTCAAAGGTCAAAGGTAGACTTTTGACCAAAGTCAAAAGACAAGAAATGGCAGGTGACCAAAAATGGCAGGTAAGTTGTCTCAAATTTACAAAATAAGACAACCCTTTTCTGACTTGGACAACCTCCAGTCAGACCATATGAAGGCCTCTGATTGAGCACAAACTCCTTTGGCTCAGTCAGGACAACTTATTTATGATAGTAAAAGAAGAACGTTAGGTTCAATCGAGTGCTAGCACGATTTTCTTGAACCTAATTGAATCTCATTCAGATCAATTGAACTAGATCAGTTCAATTGATGATCACCAGATTCAAACCCTTGTTTGTGTGACCCAGTTAGGTTCAGTTCTGTATGGTAATGGGATATGTCATGATCTCTATCATCGACATCATCGAAACTCCTTTCGATGGATCAGAACTCTTCTGATTCGAACAGCTAGAATGATCGATCATCTAAATCATTCTAATTGCTCCCAAAATCCACCAGTGACACCTAGCAGTATATGGTGGCAACCCATCAGAGCTGAATGCGAACCTCTTGGTGCAGCTACCTGTGTGATTAAGTTCTTCTATCTTGAGCCCCGATCAGATTAGGGTTAAGGTGAACTCGTCAAACCCTAGTCTTCTGTCATATGATGTAATCATTCGATTCAAGTCCGAATGTGAAAATCTAAATAGAAACTCTTTCTATTATTTCACTCTGCCATGGCCATGGGCTTCTGGACTTGATTCTCATGATCATCATAGGGCTGCTCCTCTACCACCGAGGTAGATAGATTCCATCTTGATGCAATCCAGTTCCTACAATGAACATGCTATAGCCAACATACACCTCAGGGTTCCATATGGCTAGGAGACCGAGTAATGGTGTAGTCAAACTATAACACCCTCAAGGTGAACTGCCGATGCACCTCAGGTCAAAGAACCAGACACACTACTGCAGCATCGAGTCAGTCATTGACGAGAAGGTAGACTTCCTAATGACTACTCGAGGTGGTCACGCTCAGTGCCCTCATTCTCTAACGAGTACCTATACTCTCGCTCCGGTGTCTCCACACCGTAGACTCAAGACTCATCTACTAAAGAGAAGCGATTGTACACCAACCTTCCGGATCAATCACCATCCTCGTGATGATCCTATGGTCGGGAGCATTTTATGAGTTAATAATGATTTTCATGTCTTAAATTTTCAACTCTTGAAAATATGAATTATCATTACCATTAACTCAAAGGATGTATCACAGACACTAAATATACATTTATTTTAGAAAATAATCTATTTTATTATTTATAGTTAAAATTATAATTTTGCTCCTAGAAGTGTATTACAAATGTCAGCCAATTTTGATTCTAAGGCACACATATCTAATAGCTCTTAATCCAATTCAAAATCTTCCAAGGAACCCTAGAATCCCCTCTATAATAAGGCATTCACCCTTCCATTGAGTTCCATCAAGATCTCCATAAGAAAATCATCACTGATCGGCACTGATTTTCCTTGGTTTTCCACCAGAAGGACCACCAAACATGGTAGCTTTCTTCAACAAGGCCAACAAGCTGGAGAACAATCCTAATTGGACTTGCTGGACCAAGGTAACTCTCTACCCTCCCTTCTCTTCCTTTTCCTAGCCTTCTTCTAATCTTTGATGCATAGAAAGGAGCCGATAGGCCATCGATTTATTCAAATAGGATGAGTTGAATCGTTTAGAACTCGAGTCGGCTCGAACTAAATCCTAGTCGAGTCGATAGACTCACCAGCCATAATTTTAGGATTTCATGCAATCAAATCCTAAGGTTTCAGATCTAGAATTTTGTAGAAATTAAATTTTGGATCATATATCTAAAAACTATATATCAAATATATAATTTTATGATCTAAAATTAATTTAAAAAATATATATCAACTATATGCATTAAAATAAAAACTAGATCTAAAACATGTATCACATACATCTAGGATCTTCTATTTGCTATTTTTCTTCATGGGAGATCAACACAAGAGGCACCCCTATATGCCATAAGAGAACCCTTTGAATGGGAAGAAGAGGGCCTTCAATGTTTGCTTCCTCTTATAACCAGATGGCCATCGTGAAGCACCTAATCCAAATACTATGCAACTTAGAATTTAATCTAACATATCAAATATGTATTCTATTAAATTCAAATCTAATTTTTTTTCACATATCATATATATAAATAATAAATCAGATTCTAAAAAGCATAATTTTAGATCCAAAAGTTATTTATAATAATGTGGCTCTATTACCACTATTAGAAAACGGGTGATTCACATGCTGAATTTTATCGATTACACTAATCATAGCGGAAGTAGATTTTAAAATAATTTTAAATCTATCAAAGCATGTTGATTCTAAATCATAATCACCTAGGATCGTCTAACATGCATAAATAAATTTTAACCTTCAGATATGAAACTATGTATAACAAGGAAGAAGGTATACCTAATGCTTTTCTCTCATTCTTCCTTGAACTGGATCAATCTAAACTCCAGGGCTCCTATCATAGCTGTACATGTGCTCGATCTCTATTGGTATCCACATAGAGTGATTTTCAATCAGAACTCCAAAATCCTCAAGATGCTAGCTTCCTTGCAAGCTTCGTTCTTTGGCTTAGATCTAGATCTATTTCTCAAAATAGATTTTTAGCAGCTTTCAAGGGATAGATCAAACCACCAAGAAAGTAATCAAGAACTCTTTCTTGATTCTTTTTCCTCTCTCAAAGGCTCTCTCTTCTCTTAGATTAGATCTATAACATTTACAATTAGTAGTTTCTAAATTCAAACAATCAATCCGATTGATAATTTAAATATAATCCAAATCATTGATTGGGTCAAACTCCTTTTGTGTGTGATCCCTCAGGTTCTATTTTATCTAGTAGTGAGACATATCGTGATCTCTATCATAGTATCATCGAAACTCATTTTGATAGACTAGAATAATTCTAGCTCAATCCAACAAGGATCGTTGATCTGAAAATAATCGTAGTGAGTTCTTACAAGGCCTCCATTTTTTAATGGTATAAACTATGCATCTTGGATGGCATGAATAAAAATATTCATTCAAGCATAAGACCATGATATGTGGAATGTTATAGTCAAAGGCCCTCACACACTCTCAATTATAATTAATGGTGAATCTACTCCCAATCCTGAAAAGGATTGGGATGAACAAGATAAAAAATTAGCATAATTAAATACTAAAGCTATAAATATTTTGTACTGTATGCTAGAGACTAATAAATTTAATAGAATATCTATATGCATGTCTACTAAGAAAATCTAGGATTGACTTGAAGTTACTTATGAGAGTATCAATTAAGTCAAAGAATCCAAAATAAATATACTTGTACGTAAATATAAACTTTTTTATGATGAAATCCAGTGAAAGTATCACTAATATGTTCACTAGATTCACTAATATTATTAATGGTTTAAAGAGTCTTGGCAAAGACTATACTAACTAGAAATTATTGTGTAAAATTCTCAGATCCTTGCTAAAGAATTGGGAGGCGAAGGTGACTGCTATCCATCAAGCAAAAGATCCTAACAAAATGGCCTTAGAAGAACTTATAGGCTCACTCATGACTCATGAGCTAAGTATGACCAAAATGCAGAAAAATAAGTAAAGAAGAGAAAGACCATTGCACTAAAATCATTTGCCTTAGAAGAATTAGAAAGTGTTTCATCTGAAGATTCAGAAAATGATGATGAAATGGTGATGATTACCCAAAGATTTAAGAGGTTTATAAGAAGAAAGAAATTCTTTCCCAAGAAGAAAGGATATACAAGAGGGGAAGGAAGCAAAAAAAAAAAAGAAAAGAAAAAGAAAAGGAGAAAGAGAGGGAGCAACCAACCAGTTGCTATGAGTGCAAGAAGTCTAGATATTTCAGATCTGATTGCCCTCTACCCAAAAAGAGTTTAAGAAAATTTAGAAAGATAGCATTAATGGCTACTTAGAGCAATAGTAAAAACTCTAGCTCCAAAGAAGAGGAAGAATCAAGGGAAGAAAAGCTAATCTCCACCTCATGGTGTTTGAAGATGAGATAACTGAAAATACTTTAAATGATTTTACCATTGAAGAATTATATTATACTTTCAATGAATTACTTGTTGATTTTAAAAGGATTGCTCTTAAAAATAAGAAACCTAGAAAACTCAATCAATTCTTGATTGAAGAAAGAAAATTTTCAGAAGGAAAAAGAAAGAATTTTGAAAGAACAAATTGACCCAATTGAGAAGAATAATGTTTTGCAAAAATAAGTTGATAAATTAAAATCCATTGTAGATAAATTCAGTTTAAGTTTGCAAAATCTTCAAATGCTTTTGAAAAAATAGAAAAATAGTTTTTGATAAAGTTGGATTAGGACTTAATACTTTAAATAAACAAAAGTTTCTAAAAAATATTTTTGCAAAACCCTCTTCTGAAAACATAAAATTAGATACTTCAAGTAATAAACTAGATCATAAAGCTATAAATTGCAATTTGAATAAATTTAAGAATACTAAATCTAAAAATATAAATTTAGAACTATAAGAATTAAACAAATTTAGGTTTCAAAAGAAATCATTCAAGCTAATCCCAAAAGACCCAAGTTAGCTTGGGTACATAAATAGACTTGATAATATTTTTACAGGTGTGCTTGGTATCCTATGGATCAACAAGAAAGTAGTATTTTAATAGTAGATGTTCAAGGTGCATGACAAGAGATAAATCTCAGTTTATATCTCTTAAAGCAAAAGATGGAGTTGTTACATTTAGAGATAATGGTAAAGGTAAAATTATTGATCTCAATAATATCAAGATTACTCCTACCATTTTTATTAAGAATGTATTGCTTGTTGATGACTTAATGCATAATCTTCTTAGTATTAGTCAATTATATGATAAATATTTTAATATTTTATTTAAATATTCTCATTGCATTATAACTAGTTCCAAAGATTTTAATGTTTCACAAAGGTCCTTTGATTACCCTATATGAAGTCTATCTATACGTCCTCTAATAGCCCTTTCATCTCATCAAATAAATTAAGGAAATCCCCTTCTATTAGTATAATTTGCTGCCATAAAGAAGATGGATTTTAGAATGTTTTTTCTCTAATTTCCATAAATGTATCTTGCACAATGTCTGTGCTTAGTATGAGCTAGTAAATCAACAACTGCTTGAACCAAAATCCATATAAAAATAGGTAATAAAAGTTAAAGTATGAAAATAATAAAAGTTGAAGTTTTTAAATAATGTAAACCTTTACTTTTTGTTGGTCATTAATAAGTGTCTAAGTGTCCAACCCAACCAATCGCCAAGTCCTAGATCCTCAACCAAAAAATGAATGAACCAATACTAAAAATTTCTACATTCCCATATAATTAGGAACATATTGTTGTTTGCATCCCTACCAATAATAGCTAACAACTCACCTCTACCAAAATCATTTAGAAAAACATCCATCAAGCTCAAAAATTGCGCTTCAAGCTGCTAGGAATCCTCTTCCAAGTGCTTCAAACCCTATGTGTAATCTTTAGAAGTGGACTCTATCATTATTAGTCCTATCAACCTTTAAAATCACTATGGTCCCCTTATCTTTCCTTCTAAGATCCTCAAAATAATCATTTAAACTTTCATAGTGGTTGTGATGACCCTCTAATCTTTGCCGATGCCATTTACCTTGCCTTCCATCACTTGGTCATATTTACATCAACTTCATATTTTGTCCTGATATCATGTTTCATATTCTCTAACTTATATGTAGGATATAATCTTTGCTTCTCTAGAAACTCTATTGCAATCCTCCTGACAACTAAGTTGCCTTTTCTTATGGGTTCTTACACATCTATGCTCTCCTATATAAGTTTGAATTTAAAATTTCTCTATCATATTCTTAAATGAACATCATACTCTAAATGGACAACCATTAAATGTGCATTTAAACTCTACTCTATTGGCTTCTTGCTAAACTTTAGATCATATCTCTAAGCAACAATACACTTGACCATAATATTTTGAATTCTTTAATTACACTGAAAGTCATTCCTTTACAAAATTTCATATCCCGTATGTCAGTTTTGGGGTTAAAATTTGCCCACTTCTTCCTTCTCTTAAATTCACTAGTCTCATTTTCAAAGCTTGACATAGGGGTCTTAAACTCACTATAGTACCCACTATCTTCTTGTACTTCATCCAAATTAGCACTTTGATGGCTAGGTTCTATCTATGCTAACACTTATAAGTAGTGGTTGCTCTCTCTGAACATCTTGAATCATGTCATTTTTCGTGTTTCTTACTTTCCCGACTACTTTTCTTGCATCTCTTAGCTCTTTACATCAATTAATAGATCCATATCTATAAAAATGCTATCTTTACTCTTTCTTGGTTCACTATCTCACCATTTGGGTTATAATCATCGTCTGAAGAAGCTTCAATCCCTTCAAGTCTTACATGTCTTTCCTACTTTCCTCTTTCCTTTACTTTGAGCCCTAGTCCTAGATCTCTATTCTACTTGCTTTTTTATTTTACTTTGAGCTTTAGTCCTAGGTCTTTCTGCTACTTACTTTTTTTCTTTGCTTCTCACCTCTTTTGCTTCTCTTTCTTTGCTACCATGATACATAGCTAGAGTGAGATTGTCTATTCTACATGACACATGAAGTAATAATCCCTTTAAATAGTGCAGTATATGCTATAATTAGGTTACAATTAAACAAAAATAAATATTTAACCCCTCTTTCACAATTAGACCTAAAAAAAGTAGAACACTTTTGGTCCACTTTTCCTTAAATAATAGGGTTCTAGGGCCCCCCAAAAATGATACTAGAGGTTTTGAGACTGCTTTATGTTAAATGCTAGAAACCTACATTGATAATGCTCACAATCACTAGTAATTTATCTTTTCTCAAGTTGGATTAGTGATGCTAGCCAATTAAACTAATGGATAATGGGGAAAATATAAAGGATGCATGATTAAAACGTAAGAAAAACTAAGGGATACATGATGGATGCTATTTGATTATTTTACCTTGTCAAAATGGAGAAGCAGTCTGACCTATCCTTATCACTTGTCGACCAAGGGAAGCACAAGGGCCTATCCTTATCACTTGTCAAAATGGAGGAAGCATGGATCCATTATGATTAGAGATGGAAATCAAAGGATGACCTATAACCATCCTCCTTTATGAAACAATCATCCTTCCTTGTTTGGGTCTCTTTAATTGAGGAGTTGTAACCGTTCCTCTTAATCCATGCAAATGTCAAATTTGTTTGAAATCATTCTTTCCATATATGCCACATGTCACAAGTCGATTAATTATGTGAAATCCTAAAAGGGGCAATTATGCATTTCTCCTTTAAAACTTTCTTGAGCTAACAAATTTGGTTTAAATAACATGGCCTAGCAATCAGGTCGCCATCTACAAATTGTCCAATTTTAGTGGATTGCTAGCTTCTATTGTGGACGTAATAGAAGAGTGACTTGTCTAGACCAACAATAGCATACGCCATATTTTTTGTCGAGGCAGGTAGAAATGTTTCACACATCTATCTCATTCGAAGGATAAACTCTGGACATCAATGTTGTTCAACAAACTCTAAACGGTCCAGCACGTTCACCTTCTTTGTTCCACCAGGAAACTTCTAGTGAACTTCTAATTAGATGTATATATATTTGCTCATAGTTCTCATTGTCTGATGCTTTTACAAGCAACAAGAAGCTCAGCATGCATCCAATTAAGTCCCACATGTTGACCAAAATACACGGAGTGAAAAAACTTTTTAGGAGGAGCAGACGATACCGAAGTTTTATTCTATTGGAGGGTCTACATCATGGAATGCTACTTGTTTCAATTGGTGGTTGTATGTGAAAAAAAGGGAGAGAAAATAGAGACAGCTCCCTTGATAACTTTTCCATCTAGCAAATGCATGCTTATTTCTAGAGGTCAACCTAATTGTTTGAGTTGGGTAGGTATGGACTAGCTCTGGATCAGGGTTAGCAAAGACCAATATATTGTTGTTAGGTTGGATTATGTTAGGATTGCAGAATCAACTCCATCCAATCTAAATGACTTGTATTGCTATTCTAGAATTTTTTAACCTGCTTTAGCCTAAGCTGTAGTGATAATAGCCTTGACCCAAGACAACTTGAAATAGATCCAAATTGATGTATGATTTATCAAAGAGCGAAAAAGTCAATAAAGAAAATAATTTATGTTGTGAAATATTTAAATGCATGCACTTTCTCAAAAAAAAAAAAAAATAGTAGAAGCATGTAACCATGCATTTAGATATCATTTGCATACTATATATGCATTGCATGATAAATTTAACAGACATCTTTTTCTGCATATATAATATTTTGGAAGGAGGAAGCTTATCTTCCTCTACCACTTTTCTCAATTTTCTTTTTTTTTTCTTTTTCTAAAATCATTTAATATATTTAATGTAGGACTTTGAAAAAGAGAACAATATATGAATGGTGCATTTGGAGGTCTTAAATTTTAAAATCAATATGTCATTTCCTTTTTTTGATTCAAAATTTCTAGATTTAAAAGTTGATGACTTTCAAAGAGATGCTTGATTGTAAAAATTACAAAGATCTAAAATGGAAAGATGGATGCGACAAGCCCAAGTTCAATATTGAAGTTTTGATTTTCCTTTTGATCTTCTTCAAATGATAGTATGCCAATACTATTGCCACTAATATTTTAGGTTACCAGTTGCAGGTTGCAATAACCTTAATCTCTCTCTCTCTCTCTCTCTCTCTCTCTCTCTCTCACACACACACACACACACACACACACAAAATAAAATAAATAAAAGATAGATGTGATATCGAGGAGAACACCAAGAACTTGAAAGGTACAAAATTTCAAAAATGAGTATATGAATTTTATAAATTTCCATACCATATTCAATTAAATAAAAATAAAAAATAATTAGTTATAATTTTTAAGTAGGTATATCTAACATACATACTGTTGGTGCAGAATCTAGTTGACGCTGGATCGAGCTAGAGTCGAGGAAGATAAGGTCGCCATCGATGACCTGCAAAATAAAGTTCCATCCAGAGTCGGTGGTGGTGGCTCCAACAGGATCCTCTGATGATCAAGTCATCTCTTCTAACCAATAAAAATGGAGTGCTCAGGCAAGAATTTAGCATAATTTTGAAAACAAGAAGAGAGCTTAGAGAAAATATATCTGGAGGATTTTTTTTATAAACGGAGCCTATAGCAGACTGATAATGATGGTCATAACCATCTAGTAGTGGGCCGCTCGAAGCAACGTGGAGTTTGTTATGGAGAAAGATGTCCATTGCCGTGATGTGGTCATTCGTTGAGATTTAATGGTCGAAGTTCGAAGGAAGCAGGCATTGATTGGTGAAGAGCTTTGACATACATCAATTTCAGAGGAGTCCAGACTCCTAAAGAAAACTTGACTGAAGGAAAAATCTAAAAAAAAATTTGGCTCCTAAAGGAATCTGACTGAAGAAGAAGTATGAAAGAAGTTTGGCTCCTAGAGGCATCTGACTCAAGGAAAAATCCGAAAGAAGTTTGGCTCCTATAAGAATCCGACTGAAGAAGAGGTCCAAAAGGAGTTCAGCTCCTGAAAGCACTTGACTAAAGAAGAAGTCCGAAGGAGTTTGGCTTCTGAAGACATCCGACTGAAGGAGAGGTCTAGAAGAAGTTTGGCTTCTGAAGGAATCCGATTGAAGAAGAAGTTTGGAAGGAGTTTGGCTCCTGAAGGTACTTGACTAAAGAAGAAATTCGAAGGAAGTTTGGCTCCTGAAGGAGTTCAGCCACTGAAGGAGTTCGGCTAAGGTTTGGCCACTGGAGGAGTTCGGCTGGGGTTTGACCATTGGAGAAGTTCGATTGGATTTGACTGCTGGAGGAGAGGAGATCGACTGGGGTTCAACCACTAAAGAAAGAATTTTCGATTGAAGCTCTTCCATGATTATCGATTGCATTAGGCTAAGCATCAGACTGGACTTCGACGAAAGTGGAATTTATCTTCAATAATAGTCTCCCCACTTTCGAGTTTGAAATTTGAAGGAAGGAAGTATAAAAAAAATGACTACCAAAGTTCTTTTTCGGGCTCTATACCATTGAGGTTGAAATTTGAAGGAAGATCTTATTTTCAGCTGAGATTGACATTGAAGTTGAAACTCGGGAGAGATCTTATCTCCAATCAAAGTTGAAGTTAAAGTTGAAGCTCGGAGGAGATCTTATCTCCAGTCGAGGTTAACGTTGAAGTTGAAGCTCGAAGGAGATTTTATCTCTAGCCGAGGTTGAAGGAGATCTTGTCTCCTGTTGACGTTGAAGTTGAAGTTGAAGCTTAGAAAAAATATTACCTCCAACCGAGGTTGAAGAAGATCTTATCTCCTATTGACATAGATGTTGAAGCTCAGAGGAGATCTTATCTCTAGCTAAGATTGAAGGAGATCTTATCTCCTGTTGATATAGACATTAAAGCTCGGAGGAGATTTTATCTCTAGTCGAGGTTGAAGGAGATCTGATCTTCTATTGACATAGAAGCTCGGAGAAGATCTTATCTCCAATCGAGGTTAAAGAAGATCTTATCTCCTATTGATGTAGATGTTGAAGCTCGGAGAAGATCTTATCTCCAGCCGAGGTTGAAGAAGATTTTATCTCCTGTTGATGTAGATGTAGAAGCTTGAAAAAGATCTTATCTCCAGTCGAGATTGAAGGAGATCTTATCTCCTATTGAAGTTGATGTTGAAGCTTGGGGGAGATCTTATCTCTAGCTGAGGTTGAAGTTAAAGTTGAAGCTCAGAGAAAATCTTATCTCTAGCCGAGGTTGACGTTGAAGTTGAAGCTCGAAGGAGATTTTATCTTCAACCAAGGTTGACATTCAAGTTGAAGCTCGGAAGAAAATTATGGTCCCGGGTTCCCACGCTTGCTGCTTGTTGGAGACGCCAAGCTCATTGTGGACGTCGGACTTGTTGTGGACATCGAACTAGGATCTCTCTTGCAAATTAGGATAAGGTTTTATCTTTTGCATTTGACGTAGTTAGGTTGTCGTAGGAAAGCATGTGTAAGGATTCTCCATCGAGCTTCTTTCTTCTCTATGTCTTTGGTCTATGGGGTTCCAACCTTTGCTCATGCTAGGACGAGGTTCTTCTTCTATTCCTAATAGGCTGTAGGGGCGTATTTAGGATTGTTGTCAGGGCCTTTCCTCTCATCTCATCTAAAAGGAATGAGGTCTTCAATTTTGCTCACATTAGGATGAGATTCTCCTCCTGTTCTTAATGAGCCATGGGGGCACATAAGGGCCATTGTTAGGGCTCTTCCTCCATCTTGTCTAAAATGAACGAGGTCTTCGACTTTGCTCATGTTAGGATGAGGTTCTTCTTCTTTTTCTAATGGGTTGTCGGAGCACATAAGGGCCACTATCAGGGCCTCTCCCCCTATCTCATCTAAAATGAATGAGATCTTCAACTTTGCTCACGTTCGGAGCACATAAGGGCCATTGTCAGGACCTCTCCTTCTATCTCGTCTAAAATGAATGAGGTCTTCGACTTTACTCACATTAGGATGAGATTTTCCTCCTATTTCTAATGGACTGTGGGGGCACATAAGGGCCATTGTCAGGGCCTCTCCCCCATATCATCTAAAATGAATGAGGTTTTTGACTTTGCTCACGTTAGGATGAAGTTCTCCTCCTGTTCCTAATGGACTGTGGGGGCACATAAGGATCATTATCAGAACCTCTTCCCCCATCTCGTCTAAAATGAATGAGGTCTTCGACTTATCCACGTTAGGACGAGGTTCTCCTTCTGTTCTTAACATGGCTATTATTGATTGCTTTTTTTCCCTGTTGTCACATAGTTTTTGCACCAAAGAAACAATAATGTTGAAATGGAGGAGTTTTATTAAAGAAAAATTATCTGACAGTACATTCTCAGATTCTCTGAGTTTTAAGATCGTGCGTGAGCGTTGTCCCTCCGAGCTTCTTCAGATGATAAGTTTCAGAGCTTGGACGATCTCCTCTACTTTATACGAAGCCTTTTCCCAATTTGAGGGCAAACTTCCTCTAGGCTCTGAGGCTGAGAGATGGTGGCTCGTCCGAAGTACTAAGCCCCCCAGAGATAGCATTGATGATACCGAGAGGCGATCGATCTTCTTATTGTTCCTTCCTCATTGGTGGTTCTAGATGCGGTAGCACCCTTGGTTGATCTTTTCTTGCTTCAGACCAGCATCTGTGGAGCATTGAGGGGGCCATAGTTGTGAAACCTTTTGGGGGGGCCTTCTTCGCATCCTTTCATCAAGGCTTCTTTGATGATGAGCTCGGGGAGGAGTTTGGGCTCACTTGTGCTCGGAGAAAGTTTGGGATCATGGTCGAACTTCATTCAACTTTCTACCAGCGATGCTAAAGAACTTCATTCGGCCTTCCCTGATATTTATCAAAAAATCTGAACCTCAGCGCGAACGTCGATTGCTAATGAAGTGAGCCACAAACTGATGGCTCATCAGATCAAAGAAGAAGATCGTATCTGACTTCAATGTCGAGTACTAGTTTCTTGCTACTCTCTTTAAGATAGATGAAAAAGCTCGACATAAGATGGCATCTGGTGCGCCATGGAGCAGCATCATAATTTGGAAGGCTTTCAGGTGATCGATCGGATCAGAGGTTCCATCGTAGCTTTCAAACTAGGGGAAGCTCGAAGTTTGGCAGAATGAACTCTTGCATAATTCAGGAAGAGAAAGGAGGATCGATGCGGACATCGTTATGGTGAGTCGGTACGACGTGGCCGAGCTCCTCAATCTGCCAATCTATCCTCCATAATTTTTTATCGAGGATGTCATCTCGATCGTAGACCTTAGAAGGCTTTCGACTGTAGATGGGAAAGATTTCTTTCGGAGAAGAATCACGATCCGAATAAGAATCCTCTGCTCTCTATTTTTTCTTTCCAAGGGCGATGGATATGCTAGCCCAAGTGCTCCTCGTTGGGATCGGTTTTTGACATCCCGACAGTGGATTTCTTTATAGAACTGCCATCGAAGGCTGCTGCATGGCCTGCACCATTTTGGTGAGATCCTGAACCTACTGCATCAGCTAGTTAAACTACTCCAGATCTACCATGGCCATCGGTAGAGGAAAAGATTGAAGTGCCAGCAATAGAGTGGGGACAGACAGATCTAGCCCAAATCTAGCGGCAGAAGTGGTAGATCTTCAGATAGTCGCCCTCTTTGGAGGCATTTCTCAGGATTGAGGAAGAGAATGGAGATGAACCTTGAAGAAGAAGATCTATAGGGTCAACTGAGCACTCCTTTAAGAATAAAGGTACCTCAAAAATAGAGGGCCCTTTCTCTAGTGCTAATTTTATTGGTGTAGAATCTAGTTGATGTTGGATCAAGCTAGAGTCAAGGAAGATGAGGTCGCCATCGGTGATCTACAAAATAAAATTTCATTCAAAATTGATGGTGGTGGCTCCGATAGGATCCTTCGACGATCAAGTCAGCTCTTCTGACCAACAAAAATGGAATGCTCTGACAAGAATTCAGTAGAGTTTTAGAAAGAAGAAGAAAGCTCAGAAAAAACGTATCTGAAGAATTCCTTTTATAGATGGAGCCTATAGCAGACTGATAGTGATGGCCATAACCATTCGGTAGTGGGCCGCTCGGGGCCACGTAGAGTTTGTTACGAAGAGAGGTGTCCGTTGTCATGATGTGACCATTCGTTGAGATTTAATAGTCGAAGTTCGGAGGAAGCAGACGTTGGTTGGTGAAGAGCTTTAACATACATCAATTCCAGAGGAGTCTGGACTCTAAAGAGAATTTGACTGAAGGAGAAATCTGAAAAAAGTTTGGCTCCTAGAGGAATTTGACTGAAGGAGAAGTACGGAAGGAGTTCGGCTCCTAGAGGCATCTGACTGAAAGAGAAATCTAGAAGGAGTTTGGCTCCTATAGGAATCCGACTAAAGGAGAGATCCGAAAGGAGTTCGGCTCCTGAAGGCACTTGACTGAAGGAGAAGTCTGGAAGGAGTTTGGCTCCTGGAGGCATCTGATTGAAGAAGAGGTCCGGAAGAAGTTTGGCTCTTGGAGAAATCCGACTGAAGGAGAAGTTCGAAGGAAATTCGACTCCTGGAGGAACTTGACTGAAGGAGAAATTTGAAAGAAGTTCGGCTCCTAGAGGAATCCGACTGAAGGAGAAATTCGGAAGGTGTTTGGCTCCTGTAGGAATCCGACTGAAGGAGATGTCTGAAAGAAATTCGGCTCCTGTAGGAATCCGACTGAAGGAGAAATTCGGAAAGAGTTCGGCTCTTGGAGACATCCGATTAAAGGAGAGGTCCGGAAGGAGTTCGGCTCTTGTAGGAATCTAATTGAATGAGAGGTCTGGAAGGAGTTCAGCTCTTGTAGAAATTCGACTAAAGAAGAAGTCCGAGAGAAGTTCGGCTCCTATAGGAATCCGATTGAAGAAAAAATTTGGAAGGATTTTGGCTCCTATAGGAATCCGATTGAAGAAGAAATCCGGAAGGAGTTCAACTCCTGAAGACATCCGATTGAAGGAGAGGTACGAAAGAAGTTCGGCTCCTATAGGAATCCGACTGAAGGAGAGGTCCGGAAGGAGTTCGGCTCCTATAGGAATCCGACTGAAGGAGAGGTCTGGAAGAAGTTCGGCTCCTGTAGGAATCCGATTGAAGGAGAAACCGAAAGAAGTTTGGCTCCTAGAGGAATCCGACTGAAGGAGAAGTTTAGAAGGAGTTCAGCTTCTGAAGGCATCCGACTGAAGGAGAGGTTCGGAAGGAGTTCGACTCCTAGAGGAATTCAGCCGCTGAAGGAGTTCGGCTAAGGTTTGGCCGCTAGAGGAGTTCGGCTGGGATTCGACCGTTGGAGGAGTTCGGTTGGGTTCGGCCACTGGAGGAGATCGGCTGGGGTTTGGCCGTTAGAGGAAAAATTTCGATTGAAACTCTTTCATGATTATCGGTTACATTAGGCTAAGTATCAGACTGGACTTCGGCGAGAGCGGGATTTATCCCCAATACATACATATATGTGTGTATTGATGTGTATATATATATATATATAAATCTATGCAAAAAATATATTTTAGACTATCACTTCTCTTAGTAACTAGCTAGCTATAGAGATACCTCCGCTGACAAGGCAAACAAACTAGTGAAAGCTTGTCACCTACCTGTAGGCTAAAACCATTCAGAGCTTGCCATATAGCTAATGCAAAAAGGTAGACAGAGAGTCCTCCATGTTAACCAACACCCCGCCCCCCACCCCCCAATCCCAGTTGGCAAAAGCTCGGAACATAACTGCTAATTGTTTCCTAACAAATGTGACATCCGAGCAAATCCCCATGACGGAGAAGCGCGGCCATAATTCATTGGTGGATATGCGGTCTGTTTCCTTATCAACTAGCATAAAGACCTAAACTATTCAGCAATGGGCTTTGGCCCTCACCTTTGTATCATATTTCTAAGGGCCCTCTTAGTAAGTTTTCTTTCAACTCTCTTATATTGCCACTTTGTTCCTCTCTAAGCCTTAAGCCATGTTTAACTTAATTATTGGAGGATCCCCTATTGGATATGCTCCAATGGGTGGACTTGTTTTTGCTATTTCATATTAGACCATCGGCCGAAGATATTACTCCATCATCCGGTGCCAACTCATGGGTGCTCAACATCGGGATCATTGCTGATTGAGCATATAGCAGCCACCAGACTACCAGGAAGGCGTGTAACGGCCCCATCTGATCTTATCCATCCAAACATTTGATGAGCCGAGAGTTCTAATGAAACCATCAATTTAGCACATGAGGAACTAAAATAATTAACAATTATTTTTAATTATTTTTTGCTTACATTACATGTGCATTCATTAACAATATTTGTGAATTCTAACTAAGATAAAAATGCGTATTCATATGAGGGTTTTACAAAAGTAAATTGTTTCTAGAGAAAGATTAATCAATCCATCAGTAAATTAGTTAATTAAATAATTAATTGATAACTAAATGAGGTTCTTTCCTATAAATATAAAATATATAGTATGGCACGGACAGAAATGTTACACAAAAAATCAGTCCTAATTTCTACAAATACAAATAGACATCCAAAACAAGTAGCTGATATCAATTAAAATGGTACCGATGCAGAAAACGGTACATGATCTCATATTAACTATTTCTACAGGTTTTGATGTCATGGCCATGCTACATCTGCCATGATTCAGGATTCTTTGATTTCCAGCCTTATGTCTCAGCTGAAATTGATTTCGGTCATTAAACAAGACATCAGCCTTCAGAAGTTTGGTAGGGTTTGGTTTAGATTGACGTATGAACAATCTAACCTGTCCAAGCTATAGCATCAGACATGCTGCCTTCTCTCTTGTACTTTAATTAGTCTCACAGCTCTCCTAGTTTCATTTGCAATTTGGCGCCCAAATCTACAGTATCTGGATTGGTTTGCTACTCTAGCTATTTCAACTAGCCGTTACCTTCAGTGATGTCTATAGAACCTGGAGATTGTTAGAGCAAATGAAAGAGAAACGGGAAATAATCTAATGAAGAAAGGTTTCAAGAGATGTAGCATTACCACTTTCTCTAAGACTTTATTCACCTCCACTGATCAAGTATGCAAGGGGAAGGTGCAATATGCCTTTAGGATACAATATAGTCTAATGTTTTATCATATTTTGCTCCAATGAGTCAAACCTATAAGCATTTACCAATGTTGATGGAATTATCAAATCGATCTAATTAGCAAGTTGTATTCCCATTTTTGTTCTGTTAGACTTGCTTTTATAAATTAATACGTGTCTTTTTGGAATAGAGAGCTCTTTTTATGAAGAGATATGGATGAACACAACTTTGCACAAAGATATGTTAGAAATATATTATAATTTAAATTTTAAAATTTTATTTGAATTTTTAATATTAATGTTGATGGTTACTTGGATTGGACGATTTCAATTTGGCTTCAGATTTTTCATCTTAACTATGGTGAGAATCTTGTGCAAGTATTCAGAGCATGGCACTCACAAATATGTTGCATAAAATATCGGCCCTTCTAATTTCCACCAATGCAAACAGATATCCAAAGCAACCAGCTGGTATCAACAAAAATGGTACCAATGCATATCTGATCTCATATATTTACTATTTCTACAGGTTTTGATGTCATGGCCATCACATCTGCCATGATTTAGGATTCTTTGGTTTCCAACCTTATGTCTCTGCGGAGATTGATTTGGTTACTAACCAAGACATCAGCCTTCACAAGTTTGGTAGGGTTTGGTTTACATTGACATATGATCAACAATCTAACCTATCCAATCTATAGCACCGTACAGGCTGCCTTCTCTTAGTATGTGGCAGCTCATTTAGTCTCATAGCTCTCCTAGTTTTATTTGTAATTCGGGGCCCAAATCTACAATATCTGGATTGGTTTACTAACCTGTAGCTATTGCAGCTAGCGGTTTCTTCAGGGACATCTATAGAGGTCTGGAGATTGTTGGAACCAATGATAGAGAAATTGGAAATGCTTTTATGAAAAAAATGCTTCAAGATGTGTAACATTGCCACTTACCTTAAAACCTTACTCACCCGCACCAATTAAGTATGCAAGGAAGGTGCGATAGGGCAATCAAGTCCAATATTTTGTCATATTTTGCATAAACGAGTCAAACCTATGAGCATTCACCAGCATCTATAAATTATCAAATTGCTCTAATTAGCAAGTTGTGTTCTCATTTTCGTTGTATTAGACTTGCTTTTATAACCTAGTATGTGTCTTTTCGGAATAGACACCTCATTTTCTGCAGAGATCCCCAAAAGAGCACAACTTTTGACAAAAAAATTGTTAGAAATACGTTATAATTTAAAGTTTAAAATTTAAATAATTTATTTGAATTTATAATATTAATGTTGAATTTTATTAGTAATGTTCATTGTTATCTGGATTGGATAATTTTAGTTTGGTTTCATGTTTTTCATCTGGACCGTGGTCAGAATCTTGTGCAAGTATTTGGAGCATGGCACTGATAGATATGTTACTAAAATATCAGCCCTTCAAATTTCCACCAATACAAATAGATATCCAAAACAATCAGCTGACATCAATTAAAATGGTACGACCAATGCATACAATGGTACATGATCTCATATTTACTATTTCTACATGTTTTGATGTCATGCTCATGCTAGTTTCCAGCCTGATGTCTTAGTCAAGATTGATCTTAGTTACCAACCAGGACATCAGCCTTCAGAAGTTTGGTTGGGTTTGGTTTACATTGACATATAAACAATCTAAGCTGTCCAAGCTATAACATCATAATTCATACATGCTGCTGCCTCTGTTGTGGTTGGCAGCTCGTTTCATCTTGAAGCTCTCCTAGTTCTATTTGCAATTTTGTGCCCAAAATTTACAGTATCCAGATTGGTTTGCTACTCTACGGCTATTTCGGCTAGCAGTTTCCTTCAGTGTTGTCAATAGATGGGAGCAAATGAAAGACAAATTGGAAGCCATCTAATGAAAAAAAGGCTTTAAGATGTATAGCATTGCCATTTTCTTTAGACTTCATGCACCCCCACCAATCAGATGTGCAAGAAGAATGTGTGATAAGTCTTAGGATACAATGAAGTGCAAGATTTTATCAATTTCTCTGAGCATCCACCAGTGTCTATAGAATCATCAAATTGATTTGACTAGCAAGTTGTGTTCTCATTTTCATTATGTACTTAATTAGACTTGCTTTTATAAACTAGTATGTGATTTTTAAGAATAAATGGCTCTTTTTCTCGGGAGATCCGGATGGATACTTTTCAAAAAGATATATTACAAATAAGCTATAATTTAAAAATCTAAAATTTAGATAAGTTTATTTGAATTTTTAAAAATTTATTGTAGCAACTAACACAACAGCTGGTAGTTTTGATTTAAGGTTTTATGATAGTTTTGATTTAACATTATATTATTATTATTATTATTATATTATTATTATTATTAATGATGAGGGAGGACGGCCCAACCCAGATTTATTTACATACGCTAATTTTGTACATACAGCCCATAGGTTCCCACATCACATGTGGGCCTCGTCGACAGGTTTAAAAGATCGTTTTACAGACTCATCAGAAAACAAAGACCTTACAGCATAGTCTCTAGCCTTACAAAATGAAAGATGATTATGCTTACTAGGGCAGTGAATTCCACCATTCCACCCAGTTTGCCTGCCCACTTTGAAGAGACCCAAATAGTCGGGTTCAAAAATGATACCACAGTTACTTTTGGTTCATCCCAAATTTGCTTTGAGACATCCACTGCTTTGTCTTTTGCGCCTCCACCGCATACTTCTGCTTTAGCTACTCTAGCGTAATACCCTGGACCCAATTTAGGCCCAAACTCAAAAGATTTAGCATGATTTTTAAAGTACTAAAATATTAAAAAAAAAGCCAGCATGTGCATGGCACGTGCTGGGAAATACATAAAGGACTGCTAAAGGGAGTTGTCTTCCTCCTCTAATTCGACTGAGAGAACTAATGCCTAATGAAATCTGATTTAAGAGGGGATATTGGAGCTTGGTTTCATCTCTATTTAAAGATCCTAATCTTCACTTCATCCCCGCCGAAGATTTGCCATAGTTGCTGTTCTTTTTCTTCCTATTTTTCTCTTGATTATTGGTGGGTTATATTCACTATGGCCATAGGAAATCATAGCCAATCTCACCGAAAACAAGGCAAATCGTCTTTGAATCCCTCGCTAATCTTTCTCTCCACTATTATTAGCCATAAAATCATCGATTCTGGCCGGCGATCACCAAATTTTCTTGAAAAACTTAACTATAAAATTTTCTATCATTATTTTGGTCTTTTCGGTGCCATCATAGCCATCGATCATTAGACTAGAGTTTTTGGGTCGCCATCATTGTCTGCTCTTCCAACCATGGGCATTACTACCGAGAGGAGGGTGTGGAAGGGGTCGACCTCCCTCCTGCCTCAAAAATGAGGATAAAAGAGTCCCCTGTTCCATTAAAGAAGAGAGGAAGAAGAAGGAAGCAAAAAAAAAAGAAAGAAAATAAAAAGAAAGGAAGAAAGGAAAAAGAAAGAGAAAGAGAGAGAGGGATTGTCTCTCTTCCCTCTCTTTCTTCTCCGAGCTTGCATCCTCATTTTTTTACTTTCAAAAATTTTACTTTCTCTCTCTATGAATTTTCTATTTCAATAAATTTTCTCTTTCTAAAATTATTTATCTCTTTTTGAAAGTTTTCTCTATTTAAGATTAGCCTAGTGAAGAGCTTTCTTTTGGTGATTTTGATCGAGCTTAGCAAAAAAATCCTGATTCATGGTCACCGACGGCTAGCATACTGGCATCCATCTTAGCCATATCTGAATATCATTAAATTTAATTATTTATATTTTTTATTAAATCATTTATACACTAATTCAATCATGATTTGATTAAATCATCTTGATTAGACTAATCAAATTATCGAGCAATGTTGCTTGATTAGTCCTATTCCATCTTATTAATTCTCTCTCCTCTAATATTCTCTCTTTGTGTGATTTATGAATCCAATGAATCCGGCTTATTGCTTTGAATTTGAGTTGATTTCAGTAGGAGATTTTTGAACTGCTCTATCAATCGAACAATATGCCGACACCATTCGAACCTTTGTGAGCATCATGAGTTTTGATCTTTATTAATCTCTATTAAATCATTATATTTTAATTATTTTTGATCTGATAAAGTTACTTGATCGAGTTGATCCTTGATCATCGAACAACATACTGGCCTCCACTTTAATTCTTGTTGGGCACTACTGATTTGATTATCCTTGATCTATATTGAACCATTTATCTCCGAGCCTAATCTTGGTCTATGAAGTTATAATAATCAGAACAACCTAGACCGTTAGATGCGACTTTCTGTTGATCCTATCTTTCTATAGTTATTCATATCCTTCCTAATTATTGAACTTAATTTTGTATAGAGATGTGATTATTTTGACAAGAAGATGTCTAGTAGTGGATTCTATAATATGTCGGCAGACCGATCCCTATAGAGATATCTTGACCATGGCTAAGATCTTCAAGGACATCAATTGATGGTGAGATCGGCGGATGGAGATATCTTAAACATGGCTGAGACCTCTGAATCCATCAATCAACGATGAGAGTAGCGGACCAATCCCTTTAGAGATATCTCGACCATGGCTAAGACCTCTGAAGCTCTCCACCAACATCAATGAGACTAATGGACCGATCTCTATGGAGATATCTTAACCATGGTTGAAACCTCCGAAGTCATTGACATCAGTGAGACTGGCGGACTGATCCTCTTGGAGATATCTTGGCAATAACTGAGACCTCTGAAATTATCAATTAATGATGAGATCGGCAGACTGATCCCCTCGGAGGTATCTTGACCATAGCTGAGATCTCTAAAGTCATCAATCATGGTAAGATCGATAAACTGATCCTCTTGGAGATATTTTGACCACAGCTGAGACTTTCGAAGCTCTCCACCAACATCAATGAGGTCGGCGGATCGATCTCCTTGGAGAGATCTTAGCCATAGTTAAGACCTCCAAAACTATTGGCCAATATGGTGCTAGCGAACATTCTGGCCCAAACTAGTACCCCTATAGGTGAAATGCTTAAGAAGCAACCCTATAATAGATTCCAGAGTTAAGAACACATCGATAAATGACTTGACAAGGAACCCAAAGGCCAGATCAGAAGGCCTTGAGGATACACGCTAGCTAACACGAATTTGCAGAGAACTGGTATACTTTGGGACCTCAACAACCACCTTCGACAACACTCAGGTCTACTCCGAGGTCAGAGACTCGATCCTAGCATCTAAACATGATTGGCAAAACCAATGAACTCCATCACATCAAAGTAAATACATCCAGATAGGATAAATATAAAAGTCAATTTTATTTATCTTCTGAAAGTCTTATATATACAGATGGTGCAAAGAAGAAGGCACCGAATATAGAGATAAAGATGAAGATTCAATCCTCATCTGGTGAAAAAGCTCTGACTTTGTCATCACTATTGCCAGGGTGGAGATGTCGGAAGTCCAGCTGTGGGAGAATTTGCCCCAAGTAGGCCATATAGTCCTCGAAGTCTTGGATGAAGGTGGAGGTGGAGATCTCGATGATTTCCTCCCTAAGAGACACCAAAGATTTAAACTCCTTGATGTAGCATTCTCTAATCTCGATCAGGATCCATGGGGAAGACCTAGTGGAACCCTCGCTGCCCTTGGGCAGGGATAGGTTTCAGCATGCAGATGGCAGGCTCCAACTCTGGCTCGAAACTTTTGGCCCTCTTTGCAAAGGACCCCCCTGCAACCCACGGCCACCTTCTCCTTCACCACATGCTTGATTGATTTTGGTGATGGCTTTATGAATGGTGTTTCCTAGATAGACAACCCAAGAGGGAGGGTGAATTAGATTTTCAAAAATTTAAAGTAGAATGTGTGGTGATAAATGATTAAATCCTAAGTGAATCAAATGTGAGAGAAAATAGAAGACATAATCAAAAGCACACACACAAATAAGAGAATTTTATAGTGGTTCGGTGCTCTCCTAGCACCTACATCCACTCTCTAGGCAAACTCTTAAAAATTTCACTATAATCCTGCAAGTTATAGCTGGATAGTTTTTTCGGACTCACTATCCAATAATTCAGTTGATTTTTTCCTAGGTTCACCCACAATCCTTACAAGGATCAGACAAACCAATATCAATAAACAGAGGAGAGAAAAACCTCAAAATCCAAGTTTCAGCCATTGCTAAAACCAAGTACATGAAAAAAGAAAAAAAATTTTACAACTTGAAATGCCCCTTTGAATGAGCAAAAAAGTTGTCCTTGTAGTTCATTGAAAGCTTCTTTAAATATATGGAGTTAATGCACTTGAGAGTTCTTCAAAGCTTGAGAGAACTAATTAATTAGAGATTGAGTATTCATTCAAAAATAGAGCATGCTTCGCTTTCTCTCATTTTCCTCGGATCAATTAAAAATAACCCTTCTTCCTTTTATATCTGTAGCATTTTCTCTCTTCTGGTGATGATTGGAGCTCAAAAAAAGATGAAATCCGATCATTGGAGAGTAGCAACTAGCCATTGAGATCTAAAAAATTCGATCTAGACTGCTTCATCAAAAGGTTGTCGTCGAGTCTCGAGACCTCTCAATTTGTCTCGAGACGTCTCATCAGATTATGAGGTCTCTCAGTTTGATTAGGAGAGCTCTCATCTTCAGTCATATGAAAAATTAACTTTCTGAAAGAAAAAAAAGGCTCGTCTGAGATTGAGACCTCTCAATTCTGAACGAGATGTCTCACTGGAACTATGAGACCTCTCGCTCTTAGAGCACGAAAACTAGATTTCTATCGCCTGAGATTGAGATCTCTTGAGATTCACTCGAGACCTCTCAAAACTAAGCTAGAACTATATTTGGGGCGTGCCAATCCACTTGAGAGCTCTCAAAAAAATTTTGAGATGTCTCAAAGACTACTCCAAGGCAATTTTAAGGAAATTTTTACGCCAATCAAGAAAATTCAAATTTTATTTGATTACCACTTTATGTCTTTCTTATTTTGATCAAAGAGCTCTCTTTCTTCTGATATTGGAATACTTAAAATAAAATATATTAGTAATCATTTGCTTTAATATTGCCTAGAGGTAGCAACCCAAGAGGGGGGTGAATTGAGTTGTTATAAAATTTTAACCAAATTTACTTTCTAAATAAGTATGTGCTTTGATTTTAACTAAAGTAGTGTGATGAAATGTATGCAATATAAGCAGTAGAATTAAGATAACCAAAATCAAACTATGAAAGTAAAGCAAGAATTATAAGCATGTAAAGTATACAAAGAAAAAGAAGAAAAGAGCACAACACAAATACACAGATTTATAGTGGTTCGATGCAACCCGCACCTATGTCCACTCTTCAAGCTTTCTTTGGAATTTTCACTATAATCTACTCTTGATTACAGTGTGTTTGTTTTTCAGGCTCACAAACAAATCTAGTTGATTTTCATAGGAGCACCAACCAAAATCTAACATCGTTAGTTTCTGGGTTCATTAACAATCCAATTGATTTTTCAAGCTCACCAACCAAAATCTATAATATCCAATTTTGGGCTTGGATGGACCTAATCCCTAAGTTTCTTTTTCTTAAAGAAACTTGTAAAGAAATTAAAATTACAAATGAAAGTTTCAGCATAGTATAAAAAATAGAGTTTAAGCTCTTTTAAATTCTAAAGAAAAAACCGATGATGCACTCGATTGAAGCTTGACTTTTCTTCAAATTATGCTTGAGAGGATATGAAAGATGTTGGAGAAGCTTGCTTTGAATGCTCGTTGAAATCTATGCATAATTTTTTTCTCTTTTCTCTTTTCTTTGGATATTCAATATTCTTCACCAAAAATAAAAGAATCTCTCTGTAAATCAATTTTTTTTAATTGATTCTTCACATTTTAACTATCTTTAGAGATGGTTGGAGGAGAATTCTAGCCATTGGGAGCTTTGAAATAGCCATTGGGATCAAAAAATAATCATTGCAAAACTATCCGTTAAAGGCTGTCTGCGCAAAATGAGATCTCTCAATTTTTCATGAGACCTCTCAGATCTGAATCGAGACATCTCACTAGAATCGTGAGATATCTCGAGAATCCTATGAAACCTCTCGCTCTCAGAGCATAGAAACTAAGTTTATATCTCTTGAGATCAAGACGGCTCGAGTTCAACTCGGAACCTTTCGAAATCATGCCAGAACTGCATTTAGGCATGCCAGTCCACTTAAGAGCTCTCGAAAAAATTTCAAGATATCTCAAAAATTATTTTAAGATTATTTTGAGTAATTTTTGCTTCCAATCAAGAAGATTTGATTTTTATTTGAATTTTACTTTATGTCTTTCTTGTTTTGGTTAAAGAGCTCTCTTTCTTCTAATCTTTGGAAGCTTAAGAAAAATTTTTTCTTTAAAGATCTTAACTTGATGAATTTTTATTGATCTTTTCTTGAAATAATTCTTTAATTTAAATACCTAAAAAGACCTACATCCACTCATGAAATACATAATTAAATACTCAAATACTCAAAATTTGGCAATCATCAAAATCAGTCATGGGGTCAACAATCTTTCTCTTTTTGATGATGACAAAAACTTTGAGTATATGCATAAAAATAAAATTTAATATATTTTAATAAATTGACTAGTATAAATCATGAAGTAATGATATACATAATTATAAATACACTCTTCATAAAAGCTAATACCAAAACTCTTTTAATTTAAATTTGATTGTTTCAAGCAAAATCATGAAATGTATAGGCTTAAGCACATTTAAATAGCATATGCTTACATAGCATATACTTAACAAATCTTCCCCTCCTTTTTGACAACATCAAAAAAGCTCATGGAAAGAAATAAGCAAAATTATCAAAATCATCATCAAAGCTTTAAATTGAAAGATATATCAAATTTATGAAGTCAAATCAAAGAAATCATCTCTTCTTTTAAAATAAAATAATTTTTTCTTCAAAAACTTAGCTTGAGTTCAAATAATAAAGGCTCTCCCCCTTTGTAAATGAATATAACTCTTTTTAATCTGATTTTCATATATGCACTTTTAAGCTTTAAGAAGAATAGAGCTTTTCAAAGGATTTAATCATGAAATTACGTGTAGCATATACTTCAATATTCAATCTTTTCTTTTCTTAAAAAAATTCAGTTAGTTAAATTCAAAAAAGATATGTATCGAGAATGTATCGAGTAAAGTAAAATAAATAAAATCAAAGCAAAAGATAGTCATATTTTTAAATTCATTGCTTTGAGTAAAGATTACTTCAATACGAATTATTCATAAGAATTTTGCACTACACATCAAAAATTTAGGATTAAATTTAAATTCTCAAATAAGTTTCAAAATTATGTTTAAAAATTTATTTCTTGGAGTAAAAAAATATTTTTAAATTTAATTTAATTCTAATCATTTGCCAAAAATGATCATGCAAATCAAGTTTAAAGTTTGGCACATGAAAAGTTCGGTATTATATTTATCAATGAGCTTCAAAATTATAAGAATGTATCAAAATCAATTTATTTAGAGTAAGAATATGTCTCAAACTTCTTTTCACTCCAAATAATTTTTAAAAATGATTTGACAATCAAATCAAAAGCATATAGATCAAATGAAATCATCATATTAAGGCTCAAAAGTATAATGAAATCAATGTTCATTTACCTTAATATAAGCTAATTATAATTTTTAATCAAAGCTAGATAATATCACTTCCCTTATTTTCATAATTGATGCTGGATAAATTTATTTTTTAATTTTTCTTCCTCTTTTTTTTTTCAAATCAAGTAGATTAAACATCAATTTAACTACTAAATTTAGATTTTTTTAAATTTGAAAGATATTTTTAATTTCACAGCTCTTTTCAAATAATTGATCATTTCTTCTTTAATAATTTTTTCTCCTTACTTTAGCAAATAATGTCATTTTAAAATTAAATATAATTTAAAAGTACAAGCATCAATTGAGTGAAATAAGCATTAATCAAATAAAATATTTACTTAATTAAGTTCAAAAAAATATATGGGATTCTTTGAATTTGTCTTAAGAGATATTATATCAAAAGTATATCAATGTAAAATAGATTTGAGACATTATATCCAATTCCTTTGCCAAAAAATAATACAATAAAATGCAAGGCAAGAATGATACCAAGAGTAAAAATTTTCTTAGGAAGAAACTTCTTGATATCAGTTAAACTAAAATTTAGACCGAATCATGATTTTCTTAATAGTTTAATGCCATTTAAAGATTAATTTGCAAATTCAGCTCGATACCAATGATTTTAGTTTTGAATTGATAAAGATGAATTAATTTAAATTAAATACTTTTGAGGATTTTAAATGATAAATTAATTTGAATTGATATAAGCAAATCAATCAAGATGAATCATAAAAAAAATTTTAGTAATTCTTCAAAAGGATCAACTCTTCCTTTCCTTAAGAAATATCAAGCAATCATAGGTTCAGAAAAGATATATATTTTTAAATTTATCTCAAACGATATTATATCAAATGATATATCAGTGTAAAACTATATTTGAAATAGAAATATTCTTCTCTTTTTTGCTAAAAGATAAATCAATCAAATACATGGTAAATAGCAAGCTATTTGATATTAATTACTTAAAACTGAAGTCCTCTTTAAAAGTTTAGCTTTAAAGATAAATAAAAACTATTTTGAAATATCTTTATAAATATCAACTTCAAAAGATTCAAGAAGATCATTTTTCTAATTTAATTTTCAAAATTAATCAATTAAAATAAAATAAGAATGTTCATTAATAAATTCTCTTTTAAGATAAGAAAGGATAATCAAATCAATAATCAAGAAAGATATTCAAATCAATTTGAAAAATCAAAAATTAATCAATTGGGAGGTTTCAATAATCAAATAGGATAAGATCAAATTAAGAAAAAACTAGATGAAGGCTCTATGAGTTCAATTTAATTAGGAAGTTTTGAAATTCTTAGGGGTTAACCTAAGATATAATTCAAATTAATACTTCAAATACTTGATCTTGTATTAATTGAATGTCTTATTTTTAAGTACTTAAGTCATACAATTTTTTTTAAAGAATTTTAATAGTTAAGTATCTTATGGAAGAATATCAAAATTTGTTCAATTTATAAGTTTAGCATTCAAATAGTTTCATGAACAATCAAGCTCATAACAATTTAGATTTCTTAAATAATTAAATATCAATATAATATGATACAAAGGATTGAACAAGCATGCTGAATTTAGAATAAAATAATGAGCTTAAAATAAATAATCAATATGATATACGATCAATACATCAAACTTTTAAATCATGGAGTATGATCACTATAAGCAATGATAAATCGTCATAATCAATCAAAGTATTTTTAGTAAATAATGATTATTATAATTATGCTAATTAATAATTAAAATATATTTAGCAAATAATGATGGCATGATGTGAAAAAGGTTTAGATTTTACCAAACATTATCATCCATCCAATTTCATTCCCAAGGTACCCATTAATAAGAATTTTTCTTCTTTAGTTTCATTAGATCCTTGGTGTACCTACAAACTCATTTACTAGATTTTGGTATCCAAGCCATCTTGGATTCATTAAGGTTAGAGCATATGATTCTTTTTGGAACCCATATTTGCTTAATCAAAGTATGACCAATTCTTTTAATATTATATTTAAAAATTTTATGGCCAATTTTGTTGCATTTAAAACAAACTATAAAGTAATTTTCAAAATAAGCTTTTGTAAATATATTCTTAACAAGTTTCTATTTTCTTTAGGAGTTATATCCAATTCTAGCTTTATTAAAAATAGCTTTTTGATTGTTCAATATTACTTGAAGCTTTGTGATTCAATTGTAAACTTATTGAACATAGAGTTCAATATTTTATTTTTTTCTTAATTTAGCATTTTCTTCCAAAAGAAATTTTTTAGATCTTAGGTATTTTCCTTTTTCTTCAATGTAAAGCTTTGATTTTTTTAATTCCTCTTTCAACTTAATATTTTTTTCAACTAAAGATTTTTCAAATTTGAATAGTACATCCTTTCTTTAGCCAAAGAATTTATTTTTTTCAAAATACCTTTTTTTATTTAATAATTTATTCTTTTCATCAGCCAAAAGAACATTAAACTTTTTGAGTTCTTTATTTTTGAGTCTTAGTTTTTTAAATTCATCCATTAAATTATTGAAGGCTTCAAACAATTCATCAAATAGAAATTCAGAGAAATTTTCTATGTTTACCTCATTATTGAGAGCCATGAGGCAAGAATTTGTAATACTTTCTTCCTCTTTCTTATTTTTTTTTTCTTTGCTATTCTTCCCCTTTATCAATGTCTTCTTTTTCTTGTGTTCCTTCTTTTTCTTTTTCTTTTCATCCTTATGAGCCATGAAGCATAAGTTGGGGTGAGCTTTCATTTCTTCTTGGGAGCTTGATGTTTCTTCTTGATTTGCTCCCTCAAAAATAGTTTCCAATTTCTTTCATATTTGTTTTGCTAAAATATATGAAAAAATTATATTAAACTCATTAATATCCAAGGAGCAATAAAGTATATTCATGGCCTTAGCATTAAGTTGGGCCATTTCTTTATCATGCTCTTTCCATGCATTGATCATGTGTGAGCCATCTATTATAATCTTCTATAATTTATAGTCATGTGCTTGTATGAAGATTTTCATCCTTGCTTTTCAATATATATAATTATAACCATTAAAAAATGGAGATCTATCTATAGAATATCCTTCAAATAATAAAGATGCCATTTGGATTGCCATTAATCTTTTGTCCTATATGGTTAGGTCAATAATCAATAATAGAGTACCTGCTCTGATATCAATTGTTGCCCAGAGATAGCAACCTAAGAGGGAGAGAGTGAATTGGGTTGTTATAAAATTTTAATCAAATTTACTTTTTAAATAAGTATGTACTTTGATTTTAACCAAAATGGTGTGATGAAAGATATGCAATATAAGCAGTGAAATTAAGATAACAAAATCAAACTATGAAAGTAAAGCAAGAATTATAAGCATGCAAAGTATGCAAAGAAAAAGAAGAAAAGAGCACAACACAAATATACAGATTTATAGTGGTTCGGTGCAACCTGCACCTACGTCCACTCTCCAAGTTTTTTTTTAAATTTTTACTATAATCTACTCTTGATTATAGTGTATTTACTTTTTAGACTCACAAATAAACTTAGTTAATTTTCATAGGAACACCAACCAAAATCTAACACCGTTAGTTTTTTGGGTTCACTAACAATCTAGTTGGTTTTTCGGGCTCACCAACCAAACCTACAATGTCCAATTTTAGGCTTGAACGGGCCTAATCTCCAAGTTTTTTTCCTCTAAAGAAACTTGTAAAAAAATTAAAATTATAAATGAAAGTTTCAGCATGGTATAAAAAATAGAGTTTAAGCTCTTTTAAATTTTAAAGAAGAAGCCGATGATGCACTCGATTGAAGCTTAGATTTTTTTTAAATTATGCTTGAGAGGATGTGGAAGATGTTGGAGAAGCTTGCTTTGAATGCTCGCTAAAATCTATGCACAACTTTCCCCTTTTTTCTCTTTTCTTTTGATATTCAATATTTCTTATCGAAAATAAAAGAATCTTTCTTTTTTTTTATTCAATTGATTCTCCATCTTTTAAATATCTTTAGAGATGGTTGGAGGAAAGTTCTAGCCATCGAAAGCTCTGAAATAGCCATTGGGGTCAAAAAATAGCTGTTGCAAAACTATTCATTGAAGACAGTCCATGCAAAATGAGATCTCTCAATTTTTCACGAGATCTCTCATCAGATTTTAAGACCTCTCGATTTTGAATCGAGATGTATCATCGAAACCATAAGACCTCTCAAGAATCCTGTAAGATCTCTCACTCTTAGAGTATAAAAACTAAGTTTCTATTTTCTGAGACTGAAACATCTCAAGTTCAACTCAAGACCTCTTGAAATTATGCCAGAACTGTATTTAGGCATGCCAGTCTACTCGAGAGCTCTCGAAAAAATTTTGAGACATCTTGAAAATTGCTTCAAATCCATTTTGAGAGATTTTTGCTTTCAATCAAGAAGATTTATTTTTTATTTAAATTTTACTTTATATCTTTCTTATTTGATCAAAGCTCTCTTTCTTCTGATCTTTTAAAGCTTAAGAAAAATCTTTTCTTTAAAGATCTTGATTTGATGAATTTTTATAGATCTTTTCTTGAAATGATTCTTCAATTTAAATATCTGAAAAGACCTACATCCACTCATGAAATACATGATTATACTCAAACACTCAAGTTGAATATAATCTATTTATTTTTGCACACCCCTTACACTCCATGAGCAAAATTTCTCTAAAGATCTACTCTGTAGATATTTTTAGATATAGATATATGTGCCTAGAAGCCAGAATTGGCTGACACTTGTAATACACTTCTAGGGGCAAAATTATAATTTTGACTATAATCAATAAAATGGATTATTTTCTATCATATATGTGTATTTAGTGTCTGTGATACATCCTTTGAGTTAATGGTAATGATAATTCATATTTTCAAGAGTTGAAAATTTAAGACATGAAAATCATTATTAACTCATAAAATGCTCCCGACCATAGGATCATCACGAGGATGGTGATTGATCCGGAAGGTTGGTGTACAATCGCTTCTCTTTAGTAGATGAGTCTTGAGTCTACGGTGTGGAGACACCAGAGCGAGAGTACAGGTACTCGTTAGAGAACGAGGGCACTGAGCGTGACCACCTCGAGTAGTCATTAGGAAGTCTACCTTCTCGTCAATGACTGACTCGATGCTGCAGTAGTGTGTCTGGTTCTTTGACCTGAGGTGCATCGGCAGTTCACCTTGAGGGTGTTATAGTTTGACTACACCATTACTCGGTCTCCTAGCCATTTGGAACCCTGAGGTGTATGTTGGCTATAGCATGTTCATTGTAGGAACTGGATTGCATCAAGATGGAATCTATCTACCTCGGTGGTAGAGGAGCAGCCCTATGATGATCATGAGAATCAAGTCCAGAAGCCCATGGCCATGGCAGAGTGAAATAATAGAAAGAGTTTCTATTTAGATTTTCACATTGGACTCGAATCGAATGATTACATCATATGACAGAGACTAGGGTTTGACGAGTTCACCTTAACCCTAATCTGATCGGGGCTCAAGATAGAAGAACTTAATCACACAGGTAGCTGCACCAAGAGGTTCACATTCAGCTCTGATGGGTTGCCACCATATACTGCTAGGTGTCACTGGTGGATTTTGGGAGCAATTAGAATGATTTAGATGATCGATCATTCTAGCTGTTCGAATCAGAAGAGTTCTGATCCATCGAAAGGAGTTTCGATGATGTCGATGATAGAGATCATGACATATCCCATTACCATACAGAACTGAACCTAACTGGGTCACACAAACAAGGGTTTGAATCTGGTGATCATCAATTGAACTGATCTAGTTCAATTGATCTGAATGAGATTCAATTAGGTTCAAGAAAATCGTGCTAGCACTCGATTGAACCTAACGTTCTTCTTTTACTATCATAAATAAGTTGTCCTGACTGAGCCAAAGGAGTTTGTGCTCAATCAGAGGCCTTCATATGGTCTGACTGGAGGTTGTCCAAGTCAGAAAAGGTTGTCTTATTTTGTAAGACATTACCTGCCATTTTTGGTCACCTGCCATTTCTTGTTCTTTGACTTTGGTCAAAAGTCTACCTTTGACTGGTCAAATGTTGACCATTGACACTTTGACTTTTGACCACATGTCATGCACCTATTGGAGAGCTGGTGGGGGCCTGTCCCCCTGCCAGAACCTGGCAAGGAGGAGGGCGCACGCCACCCTTGGCGTGTGCCCAAGTTGGAGGCGCCTAGGAGTCCCTTGTTGGACAAGGGACTCCATCTCCTTTTTGGATTCCAATTAGAGTTCTCCTAAGAACCAACTTTGACTGGTCTTAGGCACCCTCTAAGGAGGAATCCAGGGGACTCTATTCCCACCAATCAGATTTAGATCTGATTTCACAAAGGGTTGTGATTGGTTGGGAAGAAGAGGAGTTGGATCACAGCTTAGTCTATAAATAAGACCCTGCGCCCAACTCAAAGAGATCACAATTCCCCACATGCCCCAAGGCTGCCTCTCCCCTCCTCCTCCATGCCAAAGTCCACCTTCTCCCTCTCCTCTCCACGTCCAAAAGGAGTTTTGGATCTTGGTTGGTGCAATTCCAGATCAAGAGAAAGGCGATGAAAAGCTAGAAGGCTGCGCTGCTGCAAAGGACGACTGCTGATCTTCAAAAGAGTTTTGAAGATCCTCCAGATCAGATCCAGATCTAATTTTTGGAGACGTGATAGAGAAGAAGAGGATCTCCAGATCCAACCTGAGTGGATACCGGTAGAGGCCAGGCACTTGCGTGGCTAGATCCAGAACCTTCCGCTGCTTACAGGATCATCAACAGGGTAATAGGATTACCCAACATCAAGGTAAATTAAATTTGATTTAATTTATCTTAATTTTATTTTATTATTAAAATAATAAGAATCAGATCTGAAACATCTCAGATCTGATTAGGATCAAAGAAAAATTTTTTTGAAATATATCTCTTGATCTAATCAGATCTGAACGAACCTGGGAAATCAGGATTTTCTTCCCCCTTAAGTTGCCTCATGAAAAATAGGAAATAACACAATTTGGAAATCATTTACCTAAAAGCATTTTTGGTTGTTTGAAGATTATCATTTGTATTTTGGTAATAATTATATATTTACATATTTTTTCTTAATATTTCTCTCTCTTTTTGTCAGCATCAAAATCATAATAATAAGAGGATCATAAAAAGGCAAGAATATAAAAAGAATTGATTTCATTGCAAAATATAATAATACATAGATATAGATGTATGTTGGTTTACAAAAAATGAATCTCATACCAACATACCTAAATCGAAAGTCAAAATAAAAGAGATAGTAGAATAGAAAATAAAAATAGCAAATAAAAATTATAATTATTATAATAACATCTAAAAAATAATAAATAAAAATTATTTAATTTTTAAAACATCATATGAGATATGATTGATGCATGTCCAGACTAGTTGTAGAATAGTTCTACATAGTTGTCTAGATTAGAGTTTATTTTGATGAGATCAATTTAAATCTAATTCTTCAGATTATTATGAGATAATTTAGATCTGAAAATATGCATGATTCGATGGATGAGATGTATGCAAAATATGCCATGATTAGATCTAATTTGTATATGAGATATATGATATAGATCTAAAACTATTTTGTAGTATTGCATGTTCCTGATTAAGGCATTCCTCTTGGCCGTCCGGTCATAAGAACAAAGAAGGATTTAAAGGCCCTCTCCCATTCGATGGGGTGTTCTTATGATGTGTAGGGGTGCTGCGCATTCGTCCTTAATCAGAAACCCAAAACTTACTTTCTGCAAAACCCTAGATCCCAAAATTCTAGGATTTATTATGCATATTTTGTTTATGAACCATACTTAATTAAGAATTAAGATTATGGAATATAAATTAGATCTAAAATTGAGAATTTCAGATCTAAGACATATTCATAATACTGGGTTTGGGCTTGGGTAGCTTAATTAGGTCTAAGCGGTTGATCAAACCGAATCAAGAGTTGGTTAGATGGGATCAATAATGCTTAAATTGACCAGCCTAATAGGATTAAGTTTGGGTCAAGATCGAGTCACGATCAAGCAAGACCTAATTAGACTCAGAGGTTAAAGTCTGGATTATAGGCTAACCCAATTGATTCTGGCTCAACAATTTGGTATCTAAGGTAAGTTTGGTACATACGACCGACTGGTTTTTAATTGGAAGCTACTTGACCTGAATGTGTTCTTGTATGAGTTAATGGCATATTTCTTCCATCGGTCTCACTTACCTGGCCATATCTGTTGACACAATTCTGATCTGAGGTGGTCAATAATCCGAGCTAACCCATGCCACTAGGTTAGTCATAATTATTATGACTATGACAAGTCTAGTTTAATGAGATCTGAATCAATTCTCTCTAACAAAAGATTAAGTCTGAGGTCTTCCACCATTGTAGATGTATGGGTCCTTCTCGGGATTGATTATTCTCAACTGGATACAGTGGCTCAATTGCACCAAAAAGATGCAACCATGTCTATTAGGCATTGGATGCTATGGACTGGAGGATGAGTTAGACTCAATATTCCAGATACGGTGAGAGACTCAATTAGAAATCCAGCCTATACAAATGGTGGATCTGACTTAACTAAGAAGTGGATCAATATTTCGAATACGGTGAGATTCATGAATTAGAGACCAAGTTTGGGTGCAACATAATTAGAAAATCATTGAACAAGAGTTGTTCACTCATTGGCTAACCCATCACCGATAACTGTTAGGTGAGGTGATGAGTCAGTTGGTGAGACCGCACCACCCACTAAAAATCATTAATCATGGAGATTTTTGCATCTCTATAGAGGGAGTGTAGGGATCCAAAAAAATAGTGAGAGCTAATTTATTTAAAAATAAAATCCCTAAATAAATTGGTCAAATCATAATTACAATATCTAACTAGAATCTTTGACTCTCTATGGGAAAATATCTGCGTGCAATCCATTAGCACGTATCCTGGACACACATAGACTGACTAGATCCAATTATAAAGATTGGCTCAGGAACTACAAAATAGTTTTGGATTTCGAGAAGTTAACCCATGCTTTGGACCAGGACCCTCCCACCTTACCAATCTGTCCATCCACTGAACAGAGAGCATCTCTGAAAAAATGGATAGACGAAGATAATAAGGCCAGATATTACATGTTGGGCTCGATGTCTGATGAGCTCCAGCACCAACATAAAGATATCAGGACTGCTCACCAAATATTGGCTCACCTGCAGGAGATGTTTGGTGAACAGAGTCATACAGCCAAGTATCAAATCACGAAATGACTTTTTAAGGCTAAGATGCATGATGGGCAGTCAGTCCAAGATCACTGTCTGATGATGATCAAGGATATGGAAGAGCTTGAGAAGCTTGGTGTGAAGTTAGACTTAGATCTGTAGAACGATATTATTCTGCAATCCTTGACTGATGCATATGGATAATTCATCATGAATTACCACATGCATAAACTTCAAAATTCCTTGGTCGAATTAATGAACATGTTGGTCACCGTTGAGCTTTCTATGAAAGATTCTAAAAGCTTAGTTCTTGCTATGAAATGGACTTCTTCCAAAAGAAAGTCTTATGAAAAAAAAAAGAAGTCTGTAAAAAAGCAAAAGATGGAAGGAGGAAAGAAGAAGAAGGCAGAATCGAAGAAGAAGGCCGATGTCAAAGAAAAGTATTTTCATTGCAATAGCGACGGCCACTGGAAGCAGAACTGCCCTACTTACCTGGCCACCCTGAAGAATAAGAAGAAAGGTCCTTCTGGAGGTATGCTCCTTATTGAGTCTAACCTTATGGTTTCTTCTGCATCCAATTGGGTGCTTGACTCTGGTTCTAGTGCTCATCTATGCACTTTCATATAGGATATTGAGGATAGCAGGAGGCTGAGGGATGGAGACATGATCCTATGCATCGATAATAGAGCAAGAGTTGGTGCAGTGGCGGTGGGAACATATCCTCTTCGATTACCATCTGGTTTAGACTTAGTTTTGAAAGATTGTTATTATGTGCCTGCAGCTAGTAGGAATTTGATTTTTGTTTCATGCTTAGCACTAGAAGGCTATGTGATTACCTTATTTAAGGACCATTGTAACATTTTTTATGAAAGAAATAAAATTACAAATAATTTTTTTATTAACGATCTTTATCAGCTATATATTGATGTACCTATTCTAACTATTGAGCAAAACATGAATGCCAAACGACCTAGGGATAGTCCAAACGATAAGTATCTATGGCACCTTAGATTAGGTCATATAGCAGAAGATAGGATCAACAAATTGAAAAAAAATGGGCTATTGAGTCCATTGACTTTTGAGTTATATCCAACTTGTGAATCTTATCTTCAAGGTAAAATGACCAAACTCTCTTTTGTAGGACATGGGGAAAGGGCCACAGACCTCCTTGCCCTAGTACATACTGATGTGTGCGGCCCATTTGATGTGCCGGCTAGAGGCAATTTTATCTACTTCATTACCTTTATCGATGATCTATCTAGGTATGGGTATGTGTATCTTATAAGACACAAGTTTGAAGCTTTTGAAAAGTTCAAAGAATTTAGACATGAAGTAGAAAAATAAACTAGAAAACTCATTAAGATTCTTCGATCAGATCGAGGAGGTGAATACCTTAGCCAAAAATTTCTAGACTATCTCAAGAAAAATGGCACAGTCTCTTAATGGACTCCATCAGAAATACCTCAACTCAACGGGATTTCAGAATGGAGAAATCGGACTCTATTGGATATGGTCCGATCCATGATGAGCTTCACAGACCTTTCTAATTTTCTTTGGAGACATTCATTGTTAACTTCAGTTTATCTACTGAATAGGGTTTCCTCTAAGAGCGTTCCTACCACACCGTATGAAATATGGCATGGTAAGAAACCAAGTCTGAGTCATCTCAGAATTTGGGATTGTCCGGCTCATGTCAAAAGACAACAAGCGGACAAGTTAGACTTTGGATCCTTCAGAGCTCGATTTATAGGATATCCTAAAGAGTCATTAGGATACTATTTCTATATTTTAGAAGACCATAATGTGATTGTGAGTCGACATGCCATCTTTCTTAAAAAATAGTTTATTCAAGATAGCGGCATTAGAAAGTAGATTAAGCTTGATGAGAAAGTCTCACAAATACAACGTGCTAAGGACCAATTGGAACCAAATCAGGTTGAGCCAATAAGAACACTACCTCCTCCACCTCGTAGATTGGAAAGAGTTTTCCATTCCCCTAAAAGATATTTAGGTATTATTTTAAAGGACGTAGAGGAATGTTCCTCGTAGGTAATGATGCTCATGGTGATGATCCCAAAATCTACAATGAGGCGATATCAGATATCGACTCTGAAAAATGGCTAGAGGCAATGCAGTCAGAAATTGACTCGATGCACTCAAACCAAGTCTGGACCTTGGTAGATCCACCAGAAGGTATAGTACCTATTGGGTGAAATGGATCTTCAAGAGAAAGATTGGTGTAGATGGAAATGTTGAGACATTCAAGGCTAGACTAGTGGCAAAAGGTTATAGTCAATGCGAAGGCATTGACTATCAGGATACCTTTTTCCCAATGGCTATGCTAAATCCATCCGCACATTGCTTGCCGTTGCAGTCTATTTCGATTATGAATATGGCAAATGGATGTGAAAATGGTGTTCTTAAATGGATATCTTGAGGAAGATATCTATATGGAACAACCGCTAGGTTTCACATCCAGTGATACTGATCACAAGGTTTGCAAGCTGCAAAGGTCCATATATGGACTTAAGCAAGCATCTCGGAGCTGGAACACTCGTTTCAATGATGTGATCAAAACGTTTGATTTCATCAAAAATAATGAGAAATCGTGTGTCTTCAAAAAGATCAGTGGGAGCGCTATTTTCTTTCTCGTACTGTACGTGGATGACATCCTTCTTATTGAGAATGATATTCCATGATGACAACAGTCAAATTATGGTTGCCAAAGAAATTCTCCATGAAAGACCTAGGTGAAGCATCCTTTATTCTAGGAATTAAGGTCTATAGAAATAGACCAAATAGGATGCTAGGACTTTCACAGAAAATGTACATAGCGGAAGTACTAAACAGGTTTAGTATGGATAACTCTAAAAGGAGATTAATACCCTTCAGACATGGTATTCATCTTTCTAAGAAGATGTGCCCTAGCACACCTAAGGAAATAGAATGCATGAGCAAGATCCCTTATGCTTCTACAATAGGGAGCCTCATGTATGCCATGCTATGTACACGACCTGATATAGCCCATGCTGTGAGTGTCACAAGCAGATATTAGTCTAATCCAGGTGAAGAATACTGGACTTCTATGAAATGTATCCTTAAGTACTTGAGAAGAACTAAGGATATGATGTTGGTCTTTGGTAACGGAGAACTCCATGTCTATGGATACATAGACTCGGATTTCATGTCCGATATAGATGATCGAAAGTCAACATCTGGGAGTCTGTTTCTGTGCAATGGTGGTGCTGTCAACTGAAAGAGTTCCAAGCAAATCATGATAGTAGATTTCACCATGGAAGCAGAATATATCGCTGCATCAGAGGCTGTGAAGGAAGCATTTTGGTACAAGAAGTTTACGACAGAAATCGGAGTAATGCCATCAGATGACATTCCTCTATACCGTGACAACAATGGTGCCATAGCCCTTGCTAAGGAGCCGAGGTCTCACCAGAAGTTCAAGCACATTGAGCGGCGATACCACCTCATCCGTGATAACCTCGAGAAGGATTACGTCGAGGTTAAGAGAGTCAACTCCGCAGACAATGCGACAGACCCACTTACAAAGCCATTGAGATAACAAAAATTTGAAGCCCACCTTGAGAAGATGGGACTTAGACTTGTAGCCAATTGGCTTTAGGACAAGTGGGAGATTGTTAGATATATGTGCCCTAGAAGGCAGAATTGGCTGACACTTATAATACACTTCTAGGGGCAAAATTGTAATTATGACTATAATCAATAAAATGGGTTATTTTCTATCACATATATGTATTTAGTGTCTGTGATACATCCTTTGAGTTAGTGATAATGATAATTTATATTTTCAAGAGTTGAAAATTTAAGACATGAATAATCATTATTAACTCATAAAATGCTCCCAATCATAGGATCATCATGAGGATGGTGATTGATCCGGAAGGTTGGTGTACTATCACTTCTTTTTAGTAGATGAGTCTTGAGTCTACAGTGTGAAAATATTAGCGCAAGAGTATAGGTACTCGTTAGAGAACGAGGGTACTGAGCGTGACCACCTCAAGTAGTCAATAGGAAGTCTACCTTCTCATCAATGACTGACTCGATGCTGTAGTGGTGTGTCTGATTCTTTGATATGAAGTGCATCGACAGTTCACCTTGAGGGTATTATAGTTTGACAACACCATTACTTGATCTCCTAGCCACATGGAACCCTAAGGTGTATGTTAGCTATGACATGTTCATTGTAGGAACTGGATTGCATCAAGATGGAATCTATCTACCTCGGTGGTAGAGGAGCAGCCCTATGATAATCTTGAAAATCAAGTCCAGAAGCCCATGGCTATGGTAGAGTGAAATAATAGAAAGAGTTTCTATTTAGGTTTTCACATCGGACTTGAATCGAATGATTACATCATATGACAGAAACTAGGGTTTGACGAGTTTACCTTAACCTTAATCTGATCGGAGCTCAAGATAGAAGAACTTAATCACACAGGTAGCTACACCAAGAGGTTCGCATTCAACTTTGATAGGTTGTCACCATATACTGCTAGGTGTCACTGGTAGATTGTGAGAGCAATTAGAATGATTTAGATGATCGATCATTCTAGCTGTTCATATCAGAAGAGTTCTGATCCATCGAAAGGAGTTTCGATGATGTCGATGATAGAGATCATGACATATCCCATTACCATATAGAACTAAACCTAACTGGGTCACACAAATATGGGTTTGAATCTGGTGATCATCAATTGAACTGATCTAGTTCAATTGATCTGAATGAGATTCAATTAGATTCAAGAAAATCATGCTAGCACTTGATTGAACCAACGTTCTTCTTTTACTATCATAAATAGTTGTCCTGACTGAGCCAAAGGAGTTTATGCTCAATCAGAGGCCTTCACCTGGTCTGACTGGAGTCTGTCCAGATCAAAAAAGGGTTGTCTTATTTTGTAAGACAATACCTACCATTTTTGGTCACCTGTCATTTCTCGTCCTTTGACTTTGGTCAAAAGTTGATCTTTTGACTGGTCAAATATTGACCATTGATATTTTGACTTCTATTATGTGTCACGCACCTATTGGAGAGTTGGTGGGGGCCTGTCCCCCTGCCAGAACCTGGCAAGGAGGAGGGCGCACGCCACCCTTGGCGTGCACCAAGCTGGAGGCGCCTAGGAGTCCTGTTGGACAGGGACTCATCTCCTTTTTGGATTTCGATTAGAGTTCTCCTAAGAATCAACTTTGACTAGTCTTAGGCGCCATCTAAGGAGGAATCCAGGGGACTCTATTTCCATCAATCAGATTTAGATTTGATTTCATAAAGGGTTGTGATTGGTTGGGAAGAAGAGGAGTTGGATCATGCTTAGTCTATAAATAAGATCCTGCGCCCAACTCAAAGAGCATCACAATTCTCCATGCCCCAAGGCTGCTTTTCCTCTCCTCCTCCATGCCAAAGCATCTTCTCCCTCTCCTCTCCATGTCCAAAAGTATTTTGGATTTTTGGTTGGTGCAGTTCAGACGAGAGAAAGACGACTGAAAGCTAGAAGGCTGCGCTGCTGCAAAGGACGACTACTGATCTTCAAAAGGTATTTTGAAGATTCTCCAGATCAGATCTAAATTTGATTTTTCAAAACATAATAGAGAAGAAGAGAATCTCTAGATCCAGCTCGAGTGGATATTAGTAGAGGCCAGGCACTTGCGTGGCTAGATCCAGAACCTTCCGCTGCTTATAGGATCATCAATGGGTAATAGGATTACCTAACATCAAGATAAATTAAATTTAATTTAATTTATTTAGATTTTATTTTTATTATTAGAATAATAAGAATCAGATCTAAAATATTTCAGATCTATTTAGGATCAAAGAAAAAAAATTTTGAAATATATCTCTTGATCCAATCAAGATCTAAACGAACCTGATCCGAAAAATCAAAATTTTTCTTCAAAAGCTTCCCCTTAATGTATGTTCTCATGAAATAAATAGGATTTGAATAACATTCTTTTTATTTTGTATTTATTCATTTCAATCATTTCACTTTCTAAAAGTTTCTTTTTATGTATGTTAGTTTGAATTGATTATACGTTTGTATTTTGGTTTGAATTAATTATATACTTTCATATTTCTTTTTGATATTTCTCTCTCTTTTTGTCAGTATCAAAATCATAATAATAAGAGGATCATAAAAAGGCAAGAACACAAAAAGGATTGATTTCATTGCAAAATATAATAATACATAGATATAGATGTATGTTGGTTTACAAAAAATGAATCTTATACCAACATACCTAAATCGAAAGTCAAAATAAAAGAGATAGTAGACCTAGTCCTCATCAGAGAGGAATCAATGATGGGTTCAGAGAAAGATTTTGGGTCTAGTAGAGGACAAATGAGGAGCAGGTCTAGGAGAAGGTGAAGGTCTAGAAGAAGATGATGATCCAGAAGAGGATGGAGTCTTACTCAAAAATTTGCCGCAGGATGGAAATAAGGATCTTCAGTCGTAGTGCACTGAACAGTGATGTCTCTTCAAGTCTCTGTGCAATTCTGACATTCTCGAATAGGAGTAGTTCAATCTAAGCTGATGTCTTATATTTGTTTCTTTCTCAAAATTTCTAGCCTTTGGGACAATCACTAATTTGTTGGCTAAGCATTTATGTTTAACCTTCAGTGGATATCTTTTGTCTTCAATTCTTACAAAGAGTTGATTC
>QRFJ01000557.1:458667-481023 GCA_006176705.1 Cocos nucifera
ACATTCTTTTTATTTTGTATTTATTCATTTCAATCATTTCACTTTCTAAAGTTTCTTTTTATGTATGTTAGTTTGAATTGATTATACGTTTGTATTTGGTTTGAATTAATTATATACTTTCATATTTCTTTTTGATATTTCTCTCTCTTTTTGTCAGTATCAAAATCATAATAATAAGAGGATCATAAAAAGGCAAGAACACAAAAAGGATTGATTTCATTGCAAAATATAATAATACATAGATATAGATGTATGTTGGTTTACAAAAAATGAATCTTATACCAACATACCTAAATCGAAAGTCAAAATAAAAGAGATAGTAGACCTAGTCCTCATCAGAGAGGAACTCAATGATGGGTTCAGAGAAAGATTTGGGTCTAGTAGAGGACAAATGAGGAGCAGGTCTAGGAGAAGGTGAAGGTCTAGAAGAAGATGATGATCCAGAAGAGGATGGAGTCTTACTCAAAATTTGCCGCAGGATGGAAATAAGGACTTCAGTCGTAGTGCACTGAACAGTGATGTTCTCTTCAAGTCTCTGTGCAATTCTGACATTCTCGAATAGGAGTAGTTCAATCTAAGCTGATGTCTTATATTGTTCTTTCTCCAAAATTTCTAGCCTTTGGGACAATCCACTAATTTGTTGGCTAAGCATTTATGTTTAACCTTCAGTGGATATTCTTTGTTCTTCAATTCTTACAAAGAGTTGATTCCTCACACTAGACAGTATATCCATAAACCTTTCAGATACTTTCTGAACCACTTCTTCTACCATCCTTTCAATTAAAAGATCTTGATCAAAGCTGAGGGAGGTGCTGGTGCAGGACAAAGAGGCCCTGAGGAGAGTGTGGGGATCCTGGTGTAGTGAAAGAGGATCTAGCAATAGATGATGATGGTGGGGAGGATGGAGATCTATGTTCTTCGGGCTCATTTGTAGCATGTTCATCTATCCTCAGCCATCTGTCATCCTTTTTTACAAGCTTCATCCGATTTAACGTTTCTTCATTGATGAAGTCTGTGTGAGCCAGCTTTTTGAAGTCTTCACCTTCTAAATTAACTTGAAAGTCCTTGAAAATTATGGTGAAGATCATTCCATAGGGTAAATAGGCCTTACTTTTGCTGGTAGTATCCTTCAGTTATTGAAGCATAAGAGAGGAAAAAGCTGATGGGTGTGTTCCAGTCACCATAAAGAACAGACACCTAGTTCTCTCTTTTAATCTATCATGTCTTCTACCTTAGGAAAACTATGTGACTGACAAAATATTATAGTAATTTCATCTCAACCGAGAGAAGATGTGAGACTAATTATAAATTTTCATCAACATTCTTTCTTTCTAAGATGCACTTAAGAGCTTCAGTTTTGTCAAACAAGTTTAGATTACTAATCCCTACCCTAGGCACTTCGAGAAGCTGCCCTATTTTTCTCTCATCTAAGAAAATGTGTACTTCTTTCACAACGGACTCTACCTTCGACCCATGCTTAAAGATAATATTGTCAAAAAATTCTCTTATTAAGTCTAGATAAATATTTACCTCTAGGGTACACAGCTTTTTCCATCCTTATTGTCAGATCCAAGACCCAATAAGAAAGTGTTCCTGATCTAGGTATTTGATGTCCACACAGCCGCCTGTTGGAACAGTCCTAGTAGCAACGAAGTGACAAGCATAGGATGAAGAAGCAGACATAGATGATTGAGCCAAGTCCCGCTGTCGCTTAGCCCTAGCTTCAGTCGATGGTGTGATGAAAGGTCTTTGTGCGGCGAGGGATCTCTTCTTTAGAGCCATTAGAGTTTAAGATTTGGAGAGAATGGATAAGAGAAGATGATTCAAAAGGTTTTTAAGAGGAGGAGAGTTTTGGAGAGTTTGGAGGAGAGATCTCGAAAGAATAGAATGAATGAAAGAAATAGGGGACCTCTCATAGATCGATTAAAAAGAGGGCCTGCAAGAATCAACAGCTCTCATCTTAAAGACAAGATGTCTCAAAAACTTTGAGAGCTCTTGTGTTTAGCACGAGAGGTCAAAATTCAATCAAGAGGTCTCGTGAATAACCTAAGACTTCTTGAGCATAGGAGGAAGAAATCAAAATAGAGGAGGAACTTCAAGCTGATTTTTTCTCAAATTTTTTAAGATGGGATTAGGGGTGTTAAGGATGATGGAAGGTAATCAAAAATAATTCAATAAATTTAAGATTAAATATTTTCAAAATAGATCATAAATACCAAGTTCACTCTGGATTTTTAAGAATCTATCTTCACTTAGAGGTTTTGTAAAAATGTCAGCTAGTTGATTTTCAGTTGAAACAAATTCAAGCATGATGTTATTGTTTTGAACATGATCTCTAATAAAATGATGTGTAATTTTAATGTGTTTGGTTCTTGAATGTTAAATAGAATTTTGTGTCAAGTTTATGGCACTAGTGTTATCACATTTAATAGATATTTTATTTTGCTTAATTCCAAAGTCTTTGAGTTGTTGTTTGATCTAAAGTATTTGAGCATAGCAACTCTCCGCAACAACATATTCGGCCTTAATTGTTGATAGTGCTATAGAATTTTGCTTTTTGCTATACCAAGAGATCAAGTTCAATCCTAAAAATTGATAGATGCCACTGGTACTCTTTCTATCAATTCTACATCCTCCATAGTCTGCATCAGTGTATCCAATCAATTTAATGGAGGATTATTTTAAGTACCAAAGATCTAAGTTATGTGTGTAGATCAAATATCTAAAAATTCTCTTAACAGCTAGTAAGTATAATTCTTTAGGGTTAGATTAAAATCTAGCACACATGCATACACTAAATAATATTTCAGGCCTACTTATAGTTAAGTAAAGTAGGGATCCTATCATACCTCTATAGAGTTTTTTATTTATATTCTTATCATTTTCATCTTTGTCAAGTTTGCATGAGGGGCTCATGGATGTGCCGATCTTCTTTCTATTTTCCATGCCAAACTTTTTGAGCATCTTCTTGATAAACTTTGTTTGGCTAATAAAAATGCCTTCTTTTGATTGTTTGACTTATAGTCTAAGGAAGAAATTCAACTCTTCCATCATGTTCATTTCAAATTCACTCTGCATCAACTTAGCAAACTCTTGATAAAGAATTTCATCAGTAGCTCCGAATATGATACCATCCATATATATTTGAACTACAAGAAGATCATTATCTTTTTTTTCAAAAATAGTGTGGTGTCTATACTTCCTCTAATAAAATTATTTTATAATAAAAATTTGCTTAATCTCTCATACCATGCTCGAGGTGCTTATTTAAGTCGATAGAATGCTTTATTTAACTTATATACATGATTGAAAAGTAAGTGATTTTCAAATCTGGATGGTTGTTCTACAAATACTTCTTCATCAATATAACCATTCAAAAAGATGCTTTTCACATCCATTTAAAATAATTTAAAATTTATATAATAGGCAAAAGCAAGTAACAATCTAATAGCCTCTAATCTTGCTACAGGTGCATATATTTCATCAAAGTCAATTCCTTCTTTTTAATTATATCCTTTAGCAACTAATCTAACTTTATTTTTTACAACATTACCATGTTCATCTAATTTTTTCCTAAATACCCATTTTATACCAATTATAGGATGATCTATGGGTCTGTTTATAAGAGTCCTACATTGTTTCTTTCAAATTGGTTTAGTTTATCTTGCATGGCTAGATCCAATTAGAGTCTGGTTCAGGTTCTATTTGAGAAATAAATTCAAAGTAATCAAATGTATCCTTAAAAGAGGATCTAGTTCTTATCTCTTGCTAAGGATTGCCTAATATCAATTCTCTTGGGTGATTGTGTGCATACCTCCACTCCTTGGATAGATCTCTATGATCATTAGATGTTTTATTCTCACCATCACTGCTTGGTTTCAAGATTATTGTAGGTTTATCTTTGTCTTGAATATTATTGTCCTTTAAGTTTAGGTTCTTCATTCCATCTTCAAGAATTCCTATATTATCATCAAAAATGTCTTCCTTTCTCGAAGATTGATTGTTAGCTTCATCAAAGATAACATATATAGATTCTTCAACAATCAAAAAGTGTTTATTGAAGACTCTATATGCTTTGCTAGATGTAGAATATCCAAGAAATATATCCTCATCTGTCTTAGCATCAAATTTGCCTAGATTATCTTTACCATTATTATGAATAAAATATTTACAACTAAAAATATGAAAATAATTAATATTAGATCTTTTTCCCTTCCAAAGCTCATAAGGGGTCTTCTTTAAGATCGGATGAATAGAAACTCTATTTATGATGTAACATGCTATGTTAATAGCTTTAGCCCAAAAGTATTTGGGTAGATTTTCTTCACACAACATGGTACGGGCCATATCAACTAAGGTTCTATTCTTTTTTTCAACAACTCCATTTTGTTGAAGGATTCTAGGTGCTAAAAAAATTATATTCTATGCCATGTTCATTGTAAAATTCTTCAAAGTATTTATTTTTAAATTCTATGCCATGATTACTATGGATACATACCACAGTAGAGTTCTTTTCATTTGTTATTTTTTTGTAAAATTTTAAAAATATTAGAAATGCTTCATCTTTGTGAGCTAAAAATAGAACTCAAGTGAAACGAGAATACTCATTAACAATTACTAAACCATATTTCTTTCCTACTAGGCCTATGGTCCTAGTAGGTCCAAACAAATCCATATGAATCAATTTAAGAGGCCTAAAAATTGAAATCACATTTTCGGATTTGAAACTCCTCCTAGTTTGTTTTTCAAATTAGCAAGCATCACAAACATAATCAACTTTGAAATTTAGTTTTGGTAGCCCCTTAACTAAGTCTTTATTATGCAATTTATAAAGAGTGCATGCTAGCATGACCTAATCTTTGATGCTAAAGCCAACTAATTTCTTTTATGTTAGCATTCGTTGTAACTAGGCATTGGCCACTCTTCATGGCAATTTCATCAAGATTCACCATGTAGATATTTTCATGCTTAAATCCAATGAATTTTAAGCTATCATCCAAGGAACTAGATACTTTGCACAAAGAAGATTCAAAAGAGATTTTAAAATCTTTATCATAAAGTTGACTAATACTAAGCAAGTTATATTTTAAATTATCAACTAACAATACATTATCTATAAAGATGGTAGGAGTAATCTGAATTTTACCATAATCAACTATTTTATCTTTACCATTATCGCCAAAGATGACTACTCTTCCTTCCTTTCTTTCTAGGATGACAAATTATTGCTTGTCACCCGACCTATGCCTCGAGTAGCCACTATCTAAATACCACTCCCATTTTGATCTTTGGGCTATAAGACATTCCTGCACAAATAATTAAGTGATAGTTTTAGGCACCTAAGTCTTCTTGGGTCCTTTAGGGTTGGTAGACATGATTTCATTTGGAATCCAAATGCTTTTAACATGCTTTTCATTAAATTTTTTAGTATTGCATTTAAAAGTCTTGTGTCCTACCTTTTTGCATCTAAAGCAAATGGTATGAGAAATGCTATTAGAGATGGATGCAGTGAAGAAATTTTTTAGAAACTTGATTTTATCTTTAGATTTATATCCTAGTCCGATCTTATCATAAATTTCTCTTTGATTATTTAAAATCATTTATAATTTTTTAGAACTACAAATAAATTTATTAACTAAAGACTTTAATTTATCCAATTCATCCTTTAAGATTTTGTTTTCTTCTTTTAACTTATTATGGCTACTAATTACCTCTTCCTTTTCTTTCAAGAGTGTTTGAGTCATTTCTTTAGGATTTCTATTTTTTGAATTTATCTTTTTGAAATCTTTCATCAAGTCATAAAAAGCATCTTGAAGCTCATCAAAGATAAAATCTGAATCAGGAGTGGAGGATACTTCATCATTTTGTATCATGAAATATAAGTTTGCTTCATTTTGGTTTTCCTCCTCCAAGCTTAACTCGTCACGATCGCTCCAAGTTGCTAACATGGCTTTCTTTTTTGTTCTTTTTGGCCCCTTCTTCAATAGAGAATATTCAATCCTAAAATGTCCTGACTTCTTACATTCAGAGCAAGTGAGCTGATCCTTCTCTTTTTCTTTTTCTTTCTCCTTGCTGTCTTCTCCTCTAATGAAGCTCCTCTTCTTAAATTCTTGTCTTCTTCTTTCTATAAATTTTCTGAATTTTCTAATCACCAGGGCCATGTCTTCATCATTTTTCTCACTGATGGATAGATCATCTACTTCTTTATCAGCCATGGATTTCGGTGCTATTATTTTCTTCTTCTTGTTGTCTTCCTTATTGTGCCGACTCATGGCAAGCTCATATGTCATCAAGGATCCAATGAGCTCCTTTAGAGGTTGTGTGTTCAGATCCTTTGCCTTCTGGATGGTTGTTACTTTGACTTCCCATGACCTAGGCAAAGATCTGAGGATCTTTCTCACCAATTCACTGTTAGTGTAAACTTTACCTAAGCTTTTTAAATCATTTATAATATCAGTAAATCTTGTGTACATGCTAGTGATAGATTCTGTGGAGTCCATTTTGAATAACTCATATTGGTGAGCTAGCATATTAATTTTAATTTTTTTTACTTGATTTGTCCCTTCATGTATGACCTCAAGTCTATCCTAAATTTTTTTAAATTAAAAAAAAGATTCGGTTAAACTCATTTGCATCAAGGGCATAATAGAGTACATTCATTATCTTGGCATTTAATTGGACAAGTTTCTTGTCCGTTTCATCCCAATCCTTATCCAGCTTAGGAGAGGATGTGCCATTGACAATGATTGTGGGTGTGTGTGGACCTTTGATAATGATACTCCATATGTCATAGTCAAGGACTTGAATAAAAATGTACATGCAAGCTTTTCAATAGGTATAGTTGGACCCATTGAAAAGAGGTGGCCTATTTGTAGATTATCCTTTAGCAAGTAAATCTCCTAGTTGGGTTGACATGATCTGTCTCTAGTTAAAAAAATCTATAATTAGTAGAGAACCTTGCTCTGATATGAATTGTTGTCCAAATAGACAACCCAGGAGAGGGAGGGTGAATTAGATTTTCAAAAATTTAAAGTAGATATGCGCAGTGATTGAAGGAAAATCTTGATTTTTTGGATCAAGTTCGTTCAGATCTGAACGGATCAAGAGAGATATTTCAAAAATTTTTCTCAAGCATCCATATCAGATCTGAGATATTTTAGATCTAATTTTATAGATCTAATAAAATAAAAATAAATTAAATTAAATTTAATTTAATTTATATCTTGATGTGGGTAATTCGATTACCCTTTGATGATCCTGCTGATTGCCTAAGATTTTGGATCTAGCCATACAAGCATCTGGCCTCTACCGATATCCACTCAGACTGGATTTGGAGATCTTCTCCTTCTTTATCATCTCTCCAAAAATCAGATCTAGATCTGATTTGGAGGATCTTCAAAACTCCTTCTGAAGATCAGCAGTTATCTCTACAGCAGTGCTGCCTTCTTCCTTTCTCGTCAGCTTTTTCTTGCCTGGATCGCACCAAACTGGAGCCCAACTTTCCTTGAGTGTAGAGAGGAGAGAAAGAATTAGAAGATGGCATGGAGGAGGGAGAGGGGCAATCTTGGGACGTGGCTAAGAGGAAACTCTCTTAAAGTTGGGCACAAATAGGGTTTATTTATAGACCCTGTTGCGCCATGCAGTGCCACATCATTTCGGCCAATCGCATTGCTTCATGCAATCAAATCTAAATCTGATTGATGAGATAACATCACCTGATTCAATCAGATGAGAGCCCCACTAATTCAGTCTTAGATGGCACCTAAGACTCATCAAAGTCTATAGGTAAGAGTCACCTAAGTAGAATCCAAGAAGCAACCTGGAGTCCCATCCATATGGGACTCCAGGCATCCCTATCCATGGGCGCATGCCATCCTAGGCGTGTGCCCCCTTCTTTCCAAATTCTAGTAAGGGGATAAGTCTCTATCTGCTCTCCAATAAGTGCATGACACATGGGCAGATGTCCAAGGGTCAAAGGTCAATGTTTGACCAAAGTCAAAGAACAAGAATTAGCAGGTGATGGAAGATGGCAGGTATTGTCTCAAATTTATCTTATAAATTAAGATAATTCTTTTCTAACCTAGACAAGCTCTAGTCAGACCATGTAAAGGTACCTGAGTAAGCACAAACATATTTGGCTTAGTCGAGACAACTTTTAATGATAATAAAAGGAGAACGTTAGGTTCAATTATGTGCTAGCACGATTTTCTTGAACCTAATTAAATCTAATTCAAATCAATTGAACTAGGTTAGTCCAATTGATGATATCCAGATCCAAACTCTTATTTGTGTGATCCAATTAGATTCAATTTTCTATGATAATGGGATATGTCATGATCTTCATCATCGATATCATCGAAACTCCTTTCAATGGATCAGAACTCTTTTGATTTAGACAACTAGAATGATCGATCATCTAAATCATTCTAATTGCTCCCAAAATCCATCAGTGACACCTAGCAGTATATGGTGACAATCCATCAAAACTGAAAATAAACCTCTCGGTGCAGCTACTTATGTGATTAAGTTTTTCTATCTTGAGCCCCTATCAGATTAGGGTTAAGGTGAACTCGTCAAACCCTAATTTCTATCATGATTTAGTCATTCGATTCAAGTCCGATGTGAAAACCTTAATAGAAACTCTTTTTATTATTTCACTCTCTGCCATGGCCATGGGCTTATGGACTTGATTCTCATGATCATCATAAGACTCCTCCTCATCCACCGAGGTAGATAGATTCCCTCTTGGTGCAATCCAATTCCTACAATGAACATGCTATAGCCAACATACACCTCAGGATTCTGAAAGGCTAGGAGATCGAGTCATGGTGTAGTCAAACTATAACACTCTCAAGGTGAACTGTCGATGCACCTCAAGTCAAAGAACCAGATACACCACTACAGCTTCGAGTCAGTCATCGACAAGAAGGTAGACTTCCTTATGACTACTCGAGGTGGTCATACTCAGTGCCCTCGTTCTCTAACGAGTACCTATACTCTCGCTCCGATGTCTCTACACCATAGACTCAAGACTCATCTACTATGAAGAAGTGATTGTACACTAACCTTTTGGATCAATCACCATCCTCATGATGATCCTACGGTCAGGAGCATTTTATGAGTTAATAAATAAAAATTCATGTCTTAAATTTTCAACTCTTGAAAATATGAATTATCATTACCATTAACTCAAGGGATGTATCACAGACACTAAATACACATTTATGATAAAAATAATCTATTTTATTATTTATAGTCAAAATTATAATTTTGCTCCTAGAAGTGTATTATAAGTGTCAGCCAATTCTGGCTTCTAGGGCACATATATCTAACAAACTCCCACTTGACCTAAAGTCAATTGGCTACAAATCTAAGTCCCATCTTCTCAAGGTGGGCTTCGATCTTCTGCTGGCCCAACGGCTTTGTAAGCGGATCCATCGCATTGTCTGCGGAGTCGACTCTCTTAACCTCGATGTAACCCTTCTCGAGGTAATCGTGAATGAGGTGGTATCGTCGCTCGATGTACTTAGATTTTTGGTGAGACCTCAGCTCCTTAGCAAAGGCTATGGCATCATTGTTGTCACAGTATAGAGGAATGGCATCTGATGGCATCACTTCGATCTCTGTGGCAAACTTCTTATACCAGAATGCCTCCTTTGCAGCTTCTGATGCAGCGATGTATTCTGCTTCCATGGTGGAATCTGCTATCACTGTCTGCTTGAAACTTTTTCAACTGACAGCTCCACCATTGCACAAAAACAGACTCTCAGATGTCGACTTTCGATCATCTATATCGGACATAAAATTCGAGTCTGTATATCCTTGGACTTGGAGTTCTCCATTACTAAAGACCAACAACATATCCTTAGTTCTTCTCAAGTACTTAAGGATACATTTCACAGAAGTCCAATGTTCTTCACCTGGATTCGACTGATATCTGCTCGTGACACTCACAGCATGGGCTATATCAGATCGTGTACATAACATGGCATACATGAGGCTCCCTATTGCTGAAGCATAAGGGATCTTGCTCATGCATTCTATTTCCTCAGGTGTGCTAGGGCACATCTTCTTGGAAAGATGAATGCCATGTCTGAAGGGTACTAAACCCCTCTTAGAGTTTTTCATACTAAACCTCTTTAGTACTTCCTCTATGTATACATCTTCTGTGAAAGTCCTAGCATCCTATTCGGTCTATCTCTATAGACCTTAATTTTTAGAATAAAGGATGCTTCTCCTAGGTCTTTCATGGAGAATTCTTTAGATAACCATATTTTAACTATGGTCAACATGGGAATATCATTCCCAATAAGGAGGATGTCATCCACGTACAATACGAGGAAGACAACAGTACTTTCACTGACCTTTTTGAAGATACATGACTCCTTCTCATTCTTGATGAAACTAAACATTTCGATCACATCATTAAAACGAGTATTCCAGCTCCAAGATGCTTGCTTAAGTCCATATATGGACTTTTGCAGCTTGCATACCTTATGATCATCATCACTGGATGTAAAACCTAGCGGCTATTTCATATAGATATTTTCTTCAAGATATCAATTTAAGAATGCCATTTTCACATCCATTTGCCATATTTTATAATCAAAATAGGCTGCAGCAGCAAGCAATATGCGGATGAATTTTAGCATAGCTACTGACGGAAAAGGTATCCTGATAGTCAATGCCTTTGCATTGACTATAACCTTTTGCCACTAATCTAGCTTTGAATGTCTCCACATTTTCTATCTGCACCAATCTTTCTCTTGTAGATCCATTTACACCCAATAGGTACTATACCTTCTGGTGGATCTACCAAGGTCCAGACTTGGTTTGAGTGCATCGAGTCAATTTCTGACTTCATTGCCTCTAACCAATTTCTTCAGGAGTCGATATCTGATATCGCCTTCATTATAGATTTTGGGATCATCACCATGAACCCCATTACCTACCTAAAGGAATATTTTCTCTACTTCCTCTTGAAATAGTACCTAAGTACCTCTCAAAGGGGATGAAAAATCCTTTTCGATCTACGAGGTGGAGGAGGTAGTGTATGGATTGGCTTAACCTGATTTGGTTCCATTTGGTCCTTAGCTCGTTGCTCTTGTGAGACTTTCTCATCAAGCTTGATCTGCTTTCCAATGCCGCTATCTTGAATAAACTATTTTTCAAGAAAGATGGCATGTCGACTCACAATCACATTATGATCTTTTGGAATGTAGAAATAATATCCTAATGACTCTTTAGGATATCCTATAAATCAAGCTCTAAAGGACCTAAAGTCTAACTTGTCCGCTTGTTGTCTTTTGACATGAGCCGGAACAACCCCAAATTCTTGAGATGACTCAGACTTGGTTTCTTACCATGCCATATCTCATACGGTGTGGTAGGAATGATTTTAGAAGAAACCCTATTCAGTAAGTATGTTGTAGTTAACAAATAGTATCCTCAAAAAAAATTAGGAAGGTCTGTGAAGCTCATCATGGATCGGACCATATCTAATAGGGTCCTATTCCTCCATTCTGAAATTTCGTTGAGTTGAGGTGTTCCTGGTGGAGTCCATTGAGAGACTATGCCATTTTTCTTGAGATAGTCCAAGAATTTTTGACTAAGGTATTCACCTCCTCGATCTGATCGAAGAACCTTAATGAATTTTTCAATTTACTTTTCTACTTCATGTCTGAATTCTTTGAACTTTTCAAAAACTTCAGACTTGTGTCTCATAAGATACACATACCCATACCTAGATAAATCATCGATAAAAGGTTATGAAGTAGACAAAGTTGCCTCTAGCCAGGCACATCAAATGGACTGCCGCACACATCAGTATGTACTAGGGCAAGAAGATTCGTGGCCCTTTCCCCATGTCCTACAAAAGGAAGCTTAGTCATTTTACCATGAAGACAAGATTCATAAATTGGATATGACTCGAAAGTCAACGGACTCAATAGCCTGGTTTTCTCCAATTTGTTAATCCTATCTTCTACTCTATGACCTAGTCTTAGGTGCCATAGATACCTATCGTTTGGACTATCCCTAGGTTGTTTTATTGTATTCACATTTTGCTCGATATTAAAAATAGATATATCAATATATAACTGATAAAGATTGTTAATAAGAAAACCACTTGCAATTTTATTTTTTTCATAAAGAATGTTACAATGGTCCTTAAGAAAACTAATTACATAGCCTTCTAATACAAAGCAAGAAACAGAAATCAAATTTCTGCTTGATGCAGGCACATAATGACAGTCTTTTAACACTAAGTCTAAATCAGATGTTAGTCGAAGAGGGTATGTTTCCATAGCCACGATAGTAACTCTTGCTCTATTTCCAACACATAGGATCATCTCACCATCCCTCAACCTCCTGCTATCCCAAGATCCTGCATAGAAGTGCACAAGTGAGCACTAGAATCAGAGTCAAGCATCTAACTGGATGCAGAAAAATTCATAAGATTAGACTCAATAACGAGCATACCTCCAGAAGGACCTGCCTCCTTCTTCTTTAGGGTGGCCAGGTAAGTAGGGCAATTTCGCTTCTAGTGGCCGTCATTGTTGCAATGGAAATACTTTCCTTTGTCAGCGGCCTTCTTCTTCAGCTCTGCCTTTTTCTTCTTTCCTCCTTTCATCTTCTGCTTTTTCATAGACTTCTTCTTCTTTACAAAAGACTTTCTCTTGGAAGAATTCCATTTCATAGCAAGCACTGAGCCTTTAGAATCTTTTATAGAAAGCTCAGTGGTAACCAGCATGTTCATAAGTTCGGCCAAGAAATTTTGAAGTTTATGCATATGGTAGTTCATAATGAACTACCCATATGCATCAGTCAAAGATTGTAGAATTATATCATCCTGCAGATCCAAGTCCAACCTCACTCCGAGCTTCTTAAGCTCTTCCAATTTGTTGATCATCATCAGGCAATATCTTGGACCGACTGCCCATCATGCATCTTAGCCTTGAAAAGTTATTTAGTGACTTGATACTTGGTTGTATGACTCTGTTCACCAAACATCTCTTGTAGGTGAGCTAACATTTGGCAAGTAGTCCTGATATCTTCATGTTGGCACTAGAGTTCATCAGACATCGAGCCCAACATGTAATATCTGACCTTGTTATCTTTGTCTGTCTACTTATCCAGAGACGCTCTCTGTTCAGTGGATGGACGGACTAGTAAGGTGGGTGGATCCTGATCTAATACATGAGTTAACTTCTTGGAACCCAAAATAATTTTGAAGTTCTGAAGCCAACCCTTGTAACTTGATCCGATCAGTCTATAGGGGTTCAGGATTCATGCTAATGAGTTGGATGCAGATATTTTCTTGTAGAGAGTCAAAGTTTCTAGTTAGATATTATAATTAAGACTTAACCAATTTATTTAAAAATTTTATTTTTAAATAAATTAGCTTCTACTATTTTTTTGAATCCCTACACTCCCTCTGTAGAGATGCAAAAATCTTCATGATTAATGATTTCTAGTGGGTGGTGCGGTCCCACCAACTGACTCATCACCTCACCTAACAGTTATTGGTGATGGGTTAGCCAATGAGTGAACAACTCTTGTTCAATGATTCTTCAATTATGGTGCACCCAAACTTGATCTCTAATTCATGAATCTCACCGTGTTTGGAATATTGATCCACTCCTTAGTTAAGTCAGACCCACCATTTGCATAGATTGGATTCCTAATTGAGTCTCTCATCGTATCCAGAATATTGAGCCCAATCCATCCTCCAGCCCATAGCATCCAATGCCTAATAGACATGGTTGCATCTTTTCGGTGCAACTGAGCCACTGTAATCAACCAAGAACAATCAATCTCGAGAAGGATCCGCACATCTATAATGGTGGAAGACCTTAGACTTAATCTTTTCTTAGAAGATTTGATTTAGATCTCATTAAACTAGACTTGACATAGTCATAACCATTATGACTAACCTAGTGGCATGGGTTAGCTCGGATTATTGACCACCTCAGATCAGAATTAAGCAAATAAACATGGCCAGGTAAATGAGATCGGTGGAAGAGATATGCCATTAACTTGACAAGAACGTATTTGAGTCGAGTAGCTCTCAATTAAAAACCAGTCGGTCGTATCTGCCAGACTTACCTTAGACACCAAATTGTTGAGCCAGAATCAATCGGGTTAGCTTATAATCCAGACTCTAACCACTGAGCCTAATTAGGTCTTAGCTTGATCAATCACTTACGTGACTCGATCTTGACCCAGACTTAATCCTATTAGGCTGGTCAATTTAAGTACTGTTGATCCGATCTAACCAACTCTTGATTCGATTTGATCAACCATTTAGACCTAATTAAGCTACCCAAGCCCGAACCCAAATTTATGAATATATCTTAGATCTAAAATTCTTAATTTTAGATCTAATTAATATTTTATAATCTTAATTCTTAATTAAGTTTAGGATTCATAAACAAAATATATAAATAAAATCCTAAGATTTCAGGATCTAGAATTTTGCAGAAAGTAAGTTCTTGATTTCTGATTAAGGATGAATGCCAAGCACCCCTACACATCATAAGAACACCCCATTGAATGGACGGAGAGGGCATTTAAATCCTACTTTATTCTTATGACCGGACGGCCAAGGGGAACGCCTTAATCAGAAATATAAATCTACAAAACTAGTTCGATCTACATCATATATCTCATATATAAAATTTGATCTAATTTAATACATGTTTTGTATACATCTCATATATCATGCATGCATATTTTTAGATCTAAATTATCTCATAATTATCTAAAAAATTAGATTTAAATTGATCACATCAAAATAAATTTTAATCTAAAGAACTATGTAGAACTATTCTGTAACTAGTCTAGACATGTAATCATCATATCTCATACGATCTAAAAATTAAATAATTTTTATTTTTTATTTTTTAGATCTTATTATAATATTTATAATCATTAAAAAATAAAAAATAAATAGATTTAAAATTATAATTTAATCAAAGTAAATTATGATCATGTAAGACTACATATAGAACTATTCTATTTTACAACTAGTCATGCATATTGTAGAACTTAGATCTATTTTATTTAATTTTAATTTTTTCTAATTTTAGATCTAATCACATCTCATATGATATCTAAAATTATTAATTATTATATTAAAATAAATTAAAAATTAGATCTAAATAATTTTTATTGAACCTGGCTCTGATACTAGTTGAAGAAAAATTCTGATTTTTTGGATCAGGTTTGTTCAGATCTGATCGGATCAAGAGAGATATTTCAAAAATTTCTCTTAAGCATCCATATCAGATCTGAGATATTTTAGATCTAATTTTATAAATCTAATAAAAATAAAAATAAATTAAATTAAATCTAATTTAATTTATACCTTGATGTGGGTAATCCAATTACCCTTTGATGATCCTGCTGATTACCTGAGGTTCTAGATCTAGCCACGCAAGCACCTAGCCTCTACTGATATTCTCTTGGATTGGATCTGGAGATCTTCTCTTTTTTTATCATCTCTCTAAAAATTAGATCTAAATCTGATTTGGAGGATCTTCAAAACTTCTTCTGAAGATCAATAGTCATCTTTGCAGCAGTGCTGCCTTCATCCTTTCTCGTCAGCCTTTTCTTGCCTGGATCGCACCAAACTGTAGCCCAACTTTCCTTGGGCATGGAGAGGAGAGAGAGGATTAGAAGATGGCATGAAGGAGGGAGAGGGGCAGCCTTGGGGTATGGCTAAGAGGGGACTCTCTTAAAGTTGGGTGCAGACAGGGTTTATTTATAGATCCTACTGCGCCATGCAGTACCACATCATCCCGGCCAATCACATTGCTTCATGCAATCAGATCTAAATTTGATTGGTGGAATGATATCATCTAATTCAATTAGATGAGAGCCCCACTAATTCATCCTTAGATGGTGCCTAAGACTGATCAAAGTCTATAGGTAAGGGTCACCTAAGTAGAATCCAAGAAGCAACCTGGAGTCCCATCCATATGGGACTCCAGGCATCCCTATCCATGGGCGCACGTCATCCTATGCACGCACCCTCTTCTTTCTAAATTTTAGTAAGGAGACAAGCCCCTATCTGCTCTCCAATAATTGCATGACACATGGGCAGATGTCCAAGGGTCAAAGGTCAATATTTGACCAAAGTCAAAGGATAAGAATTAGCAGGTGACGAAAAATGGCAGGTGTTGTCTCAAATTTATCTCATAAATTAAGATAATCTTTTTTTGACCTAGACAAGCTCTAGTCAGACCAAGTAAAGGTACCTGAGTGAGCACAAACATATTTGGCTCAGTCGAGACAACTTTTAATGATAATAAAAGAAGAACGTTAGGTTCAATCATGTGCTAGCACGATTTTCTTGAACCTAATTGAATCTAATTCAAATTAATTGAATTAGGTTAGTCTAATTGATGATATCCAGATCTAAACCCTCATTTGTGTGATCTAGTTAGGTTCAGTTCTGTATGGTAATGGGATATGTCATGATCTCCATCATCGACATCATCGAAACTCCTTTCGATGGATCAGAACTCTTCTAATTCAGACAACTAAAATGATCGATCATTTAAATCATTCTAATTGCTTCCAAAATCTGCTAGTAACACCTAGCATTATATGGTGGCAATCCATCAAAACTAAAAATGAATCTCTCGGTGTAGCTACTTATGTGATTAAGTTCTTCTATCTTGAGCTCCTATCAGATTAGGGTTAAGGTGAACTCTTCAAACCCTAATTTCTATCATATGATTTAATCATTCGATTCAAGTTCGATGTGAAAATCTTAATAGAAACTCTTTCTATTATTTCACTCAATCATGGCCATCCCTTATGGACTTGATTCTTATGATCATCATAGGGCTGCTCCTCATCCACCGAGGTAGATAGATATTCTCTTGGTGCAATCCAATTTCTACAACGAACATGCTATAGCCAACATATGCCTCAGGATTTTGAATGGCTAGGAGATCGAGTCATGGTATAGTCAAACTATAACACCCTCAAGGTGAACTGTCAATACACCTCAGGTCAAAGAATCAGACACACCACTCAGCTTCGAATCAGTCATCGATGAGAAGATAGACTTCCTTATGACTACTCGAGGTGGTCACACTCAATGCCCTCATTCTCTAACGAGTATCTATACTCTCGCTCTGATGTCTCTACATCGTAGACTCAAGACTCATCTACTATGAAGAAGCGATTGTACACTAACCTTCCGAATCAATCACCATCCTCATGACGATCCTACGGTTATGAGCATTTTATAAGTTAATAAATGAAAATTCATATCTTAAATTTTCAACTCTTGAAAATATGAATTATCATTACCATTAACTCGAGGGATGTATCACAGATACTAAATACATATTTATGATAAAAAATAATTTATTTTATTATTTATAATCAAAATTATAATTTTGCCCCTAGAAGTGTATTACAAGTGTCAGCCAATTCTGGCTTCTAGGGCACACATATCTAACAGTGATAAATGATTAAATTCTAAGTGAATTAAATATGAGAGCAAATAGAAGATACAATCAAGAGCATACACACAAACAAGAAAATTTTATAGTGGTTCGGTGCTCTTCCTGCACCTACGTCTACTCTCTAGGCAAATTCTTGAGAATTTTACTATAATCCTGTAAGATTATAGTTAGATAATTTTTTTGGGCTTACTATCCAAAAACTCAATTAGTTTTTTTCTAGGTTCACCAACCATAATCTTTACAAGGATCAGACAAACCAATTTGAATAAACAAAGAGGAGAAATATCTCAAAACCCAAGTTTCAGCCCCTACTAAAACCAAGTACACGAAAAGAGAAAAAAAAATTTTACAATTCAAAATGCTTCTTTGAATGAGCATAAAAGTTATCCTTACAGTTCGTTGAAAGCCTCTTTGAATACATAGAGTTAATGCACTTGAGGGTTCTTCAAAGCTTAAGAGAACTGATTGATTGGAGATTCGATATTCATTCATAAACAGAGCATGCTTCGCTTTCTCTCATTTTTCTCGGATCAATTAAAAATAACCCTTCTTTCTTTTATATCTGCAGTATTTTCTCTTTTCTGATGATGATTGGAGTTCAGAAAAAGTAAAATCCAATCATTGGAGAGTAGCAACTAGCCATTGGGATCGAAAAAATTTGATTTGAAACATCCCATCAAAAGGTTTTTGTCAAGTCTTGAGACCTCTCGATTTATCTTGAGATATCTCATTAGGTTATGAGGCCTCTCGGTTTGATCAGGAGAGCTCTCATCTTTAGTCACACGAAAAATTAGCTTTCTAAAAAAATGGCTCGTCTGAGATCGAGATCTCTCCATTCTGAATAAGACATCTCACTGGAATCGTGAGACCTCTCAAGAATCCTACGAGATCTCTCGCTCTCAGATTCACTTGAGACCTTTTGTAACCAAATCAAAACTACATTTGGGGTGTGCCAATCCACTTGAGAGCTCTCAAAAAAATTTCAAGACGTCTCGAAGACTACTCCAAGGCAATTTTAAGAAAATTTTTGCACCAATGAAGAAAATTCAAATTTTATTTGATTATCATTTTATGTCTTCTTTGTTTTGGTCAAAGAGCTCTCTTTCTTCTGATATTGGAATACTTAAAATAAAATATATTAGTAATTATTTGCTTTAATATTTGATCATTATCAAAATCACTTAGGAGGTTCAACAAGCGGCGAGAAGGAGAATCCACTTTAATGGCAAAGTCTCATTGTGGTAGGACCTATTTATAGATATTTTGGATAGCATGGATCTAGTTATCAAATTACCAAATTGTGCCACTTGGCTAACTCTGAAGTGGTGCCCCCTGAGACTCTCCATCAATTCCTTGCCCATATTGATCCGAGGAATGACTCCCAAGAGGCACTCGGAAAACCTCATAGACTATCATGTGGCAAGCCTGAACAGGAGGAAGAGGCGGCCTTTCTTCCTTGTCCTATAGAAAATGATGCCCAATGACTCTTCCGACTTCTCTCTTTATAAAGGCAAACCAAATCATGAGACAACGATAGTCCTAAGGAGATATGCATACCTCAAGTCACCAAGACTAACCAAAGTGCCTCACGCATTAGCAAAGTGCTGTCTTCGAAGGCACCATTCATGGAATGACCTATCAGATCAAGCCCAAAGTGATTTAACATGTTGTTCGAAGACTGAAAGACTTGGGCCCATCAGCTCGAACACCTTTCGAGGTCCATTTTCGAAGACCTCTACTTCTAAGTGGAAATACCTTGGACTTGAAAGTAGAGGGGCAAGCGTTACAAGATCATGGCACCTCGACCATGATTGTTGAGGCCCAACGCATTAGTCCCCGACCCCCAAGGGCAAGTAGAAATACCTTGGACATTGGCCTCCAATTGTCTCCCTGACTTATGTTGGCAAATCATCGATCTGCATCCTCTCCGACCCTTGCTGCAATGCCAACCTCAACAGGACTGATGGTCTCCAACAAATTGCACCATTAAGGAGGATGGATGACTGCACATTGATTGTAGTCATATCAACCATCAAATTCTAGTAGGTCACATTGGAATTATTAATGAAAGCGACTGCTTCCACTACTAGGTAGGGTAATGCCTACCACCAAGCTTCAAAAAATCAAAGTGAGACTCTCGAAATGACATGATCAGGAGAAAATACAATCTTCCACTGCTCTTCTTCTTTTTGGCCTATAAAAATAGAGAAATCAAGGGAGTCCCAACAAAGGTATGCAATCTATTCCATCACGCTTTCTCTCTTCAATTCCATAGATTTTTGATTTGAGCATCAAAGTGAAGGAAAATCCTAAATTTTTGGGGTTAGGTTCGTTCAGATCTGATTGGATCGAGAGGCATATTTCAAAAATTTTCTCTTAGATCCTAATCAAATCTGACATTTTTTAGATTTGATAAATAAAAAAATAAATTAAATTAAATCTAAATTAGTTTTACCTTGATATGGGTAATCCGATTATCCGTTGATGATCTTGCTGATTGTCTGAGGTTCTGGATCTAGCCACGCAAGTGTCTGGTCTCTACCAATATCCACTCGAGCTGGATCTAGAGATTTTTTTTTCTCTTTTTTTTAAAAAAATTAGATCTAGATCTAATTTAGAGGATCTTCGAAATTTTTTTCGAAGATCAGCAGTCGTCTCTGCAGCAGTGCTATCTTCTTTCTTTCTTGTCAGCCTTTTCTTGCCTGAATCGCACTAATCTAAAGTCCAACTATCCTTAGACGTGGAGAGGAGAGAGATGGCCTAAAGGTGGCATGGAGAAGGGAGAGGAATAGCCTTGGGGCATGTCTAGGAGAGGAGTCTCTGAAAAGTGGGCGCAGACAAGTCTTTACATAGACCCTGCTGTGCCATGCAGTGCCACATCACCTCGGCCAATCACGTTGCTTCATTTAATCAGATCTAAATCTGATTGATGGGATGACATCACTTGATCCAATCAGACCCACAGATTCATCTTAAGGTGGTGCCTAAGATAGGTCAAAGTCTATAGGTGAGGGTCATCTAGTTTGAATCCAAGAGCAACCTGAAGTCCCATCCGTATGGGACTCCAGGCGTCCCTATCCATGGGCGCACGCCATCCTAGGCGTGCACCCCCTCCTTTCCAAAATCTAGTAAGGGGATAATCTCCTATCTGCTCTCCAATAAGTGCATGACACATGGACAGATGTCCAAGGGTCAAAGGTCAATGTTTGACCAAAGTCAAAGGACATGAATTAGCAGGTGACGAAAAATGGCAGGTGTTGTCTCAAATTTATCTCATAAATTAAGATAACCCTTTTCTGATCTGGACAAGCTTCAATCAGATCAGGTAAAGATACCTGAGTGAGCACGAACTCATTTGGTTCAGTCGAGATAACTTTACTGATAGAAAAAGAAGAATATTAGGTTCAATCGTATGCTAGCACGATTTTCTTGAACCTAATTGAATCTAATTCAAATCAATTGAACTAGATTAGTTCAATCAATGATATCCAAATCCAAACTCTTATTTGTGTGATCTAGTTAGGTTCAGTTCTGTATGATAATGGGATATGTAGTGATCTCCATCATCAACATCATCGAAACTCCTTTTGATGGACCAGAACTCTTTTGATTCAGACAACTGGAATGATCGATCATCTAAATCATTCTAATTGCTCCCAAAATCCATCAATGACACCTAGCAGTATATGGTGGCAATCCATCAAAACTAAAAATGAACCTCTCGGTGCAGCTACTTGTGTAATTAAGTTTTTCAATCTTGAGCCCCGATCAGATTAGGGTTAAGGTGGACTCGTCAAACCTTAATTTCTATCATATGATTTAATCATTCGATTCAAGTCCGATGTGAAAATCTTAACAAAAAGTCTTTCTATTATTTCACTCTCTGCTATGACCATGGGTTTATGAACTTGATTCTCATGATCATCATAGGGCTGCTTCTCATTCACCGAGGTAGATAGATTCCATCTTGGTGCAATCCAATTCCTACAATGAATATGCTATAGCCAACATACACCTCAGGATTCTAAATAGCTAAGAGATCGAGTTATGGTGTAGTCAAACTATAACACCCTCAAGGTGAACTACCGATGTACCTTAGGTCAAAGAACTAGATACACCACTGCAGCTTCGAGTCAGTCATTGACAAGAAGGTAGACTTCCTTATGACTACTCGAGGTGGTCACGCTCAGTACCCTCATTCTCTAACAAGTATCTATACTCTCAATCTGGTATCTCTACACCGTAGACTCAAGACTCATCTACTATAAAGAAGTGATTATACACTAATCTTCTGGATCAATCACCATCTTCATGATGATCCTATGGTCAGAAGCATTTTATGAGTTAATAGTGAAAATTCTTGTCTTAAATTTTCAACTCTTGAAAATTAGAATTATCATTATCATTAACTCAAGGGATGTATCACAGACACTAAATACACATATGTGATAGAAAATAATCCATTTTATTATTTATAGTTAAAATTATAATTTTGCCCCTAGAAGTGTATTACAAGTGTCAGCCAATTCTGGCTTCTAGGGCACACATATTTAACAAACTTTCACTTGACCTAAAGCCAATTGGCTATAAATCTAAGTCTCATCTTCTCAAGGTAGGCTTCGATCTTCTGCTGGCCCAACGACTTTGTAAGCGGGTCCACTGCATTGTCTACAGAGTCGACTCTCTTGACCTCGACGTAACCCTTCTCGAGGTAATCGTGGATGAGGTGGTCTCGCCGCTTGATGTGCTTAGATTTTTTGTAAGACCTCGGCTCCTTAGCAAGGGCTATGGTGCCATTGTTGTCGCAGTATAAAGGAATGGCATCTGATGACATCACTTCGATCTCTGCGGCAAACTTCTTGTACTAGAATGC
>QRFJ01000557.1:482001-510865 GCA_006176705.1 Cocos nucifera
TAATTAAAATAAAATAATAAAATATTAAAATTATAATTAATATAAATATAATTGAATCAAAGATAATATATATTGAATATTTTATATAATTTTTATATAATAATATATGTATATCAAAATACATCATTCACTAAATAATGGTAGGGTTAGGTGAAAATAAATAGGGATAGTTATGGTAAATAATGATTTTGAGTAAGGATATTTTTATTTTAAAAAAATTAATTTTCTACTCCTGCTTCTAAGGAGAAGATTCAATTTTCTGCTTTCTCTCCATAGTAGAAAAACTGCTTCTGCCGTCATTCAAAAGTATATTATTTTTTAAAATAAACTTGGCTAAATATCTCACTCTTTTAAAATAAATATTTTTTTAAAAAATATATATTTTTTTTTTCTCAAAAGTTTGGCCAAACAGGCCTAAAGCATCTTGGATATGGACTTGAGGAAGAAGCTCCATGCTGGGAGGGGGGTTTCACGTGACTTCTAAAGGAAACTAGTACCGGATTATTTAGTTGGGCTGGCACGTTTAAGGATGATTGAAAAAGCTACCGTAAACTCTTTTTTATGATCTGTAATAATTATCCAGCCCCATCAACATTTACTTTATAAATATTTTTTGTAATAAAACTGTCAATTGCCTAACAAGATGGTAGTTTGCTGGACTTGATATTTTAGACAGGAAAAATCGGCAAACGTTGCCATCCGTTCTATATCACGACCTTACATGATACCACCATACGACAAGCACTACCATGAAGCAGAGTGATTCTTGCAAATTAAAGATGCAGTAAAATGGAATTTGGCATCACCAACTCAATAAAAGCCAAATAATGGTGAAAGTATACCCAGCACCGCATGCACCAACGTGACCGTTCACCACACTAATCACCTCGGATTGTTCCTAGCAATAGTCCAATCACCGAAATGAGCATATCTGTGTATGATGAATGGTGCCCACAAGAACGAGTCAACATGATTGGCATGGTGTATGGCTGCACGGCTATATGGTGCACACAAATATAACTCTCCAAATGATGGGGAAGCATGGAATTCATATATAGCTTCCTAAACCGAAGTCGTCTTCCACAACTTGGAAGCCAAAATTCTCATCCTCCCAGGAGGGCATGGGCATGGACCTTGACCATGACGAATGAAACATATATATCCACATCTTGATAAGTATAACCATCTTGACATCTCCTATATATGAATGAGGACCGAGCAAGAGAATAAATGCTGAGAAATCTAGCAGGGTCAGCTCTGATTACAGGTCATGAGATAACAACTACTTGTACTGAGTGACATCAGAAGAAACCAAAACAAAACTAGGACAAGGTTCCAAAAGATGACCATCAACTGAGGAGGAGCAACCCGGTGCCTGTCAACATGCGTGCAAGAGTGTCTGGACCTTAGCAAGTTTTAGAATCTTGGATTGATTCAAATCCTATCAGTCTGTTGCATTCTGAGCCCAACCACACGCAAGATATTACTTACTGGCCCCATGCAGCAGCGACTCACTTCGCTTAAGAAGAAGCTCGATCCATTCTGGGAGGACCAGTTCAGGGATTCCTAATGGTTGGTTGTAGTTAGCTCGAGGTTGGTTGTAGTTCAGGGGCAGGAGTGGGACGTGGCCGGCAAAAAAGTCCCCTGACAGGGAGCTTTCTGGTGGAAAAGGTGGTGTGAACTGAGGTACCGATGACCTTTGTGAGAACCATCTTGGATTAGATACATTTGGAGGGATACCCCGTGACGCTGAGGCTGAAAGGTCGCCAGCCGGAGAAGCCACACGTCCAAGTATCGTTTGGCCCATCCGAGGACTTTGGTGAGCGCATACTTATTTTGCAAGGCAAGCTTGTATGTTAATAAGAACAGCAACTGACCTGATTAACGTTTATTAGGTGGCTTGATCCAGTGTTTTAGCACTTCATGATGCAACTTGGTGGTGGTGGATTTTGATTGGCCGGTATTAATTTTAGTTGAATCATTTCTTGGGATGGTTTCGATCATCTATGGCTGTGTTAGACATGCAGTTTGTATAATTTTTGGGATAGTTTTAGCTTATTTAAGCTACTTTAGTGTTTGATGAAAATAGCTTACGATCCATGAGCTGGCTTTTATTGAAAGCTCCCTCGTCCAAGAATTCAAAATCAAAAACTAGCTATGTATTTTTATTTTCAAATTTATCCTAAATTTTTTTTCTAAAATTACTCATTTACGTAATATTTAAGCTTCCTTCTCTTTCTTCTATTCTTTAAAATCTATCTGCAAAAATATAATATATTATAATATATTATCATAATATTATAATAATATATTATATTATATTATATTATAATAATATTATAGAAATATTATATTATATTATATTATATTATATTATATTACCATAATATATTATAATATATATTATAAATATAATATATATTAGAATATAATATAATATATATAATAATATTATTATATTATATATTATATTTATATTTTTATTAAAAATTTTTATATTATAATAATATATATATATAAAATTTTATAAATATTATTTATATAATAATTATAATTTATTTTATATTATTATTATATTTTATGATAATAATAATATAATTATAATAATATGATGATAAAAATTAGAATATATTATAATAATTTATAATAATATCATATTATAATATTTATATAAAAAAAATATATTAAATTTATTATATATATTATAATATATATTAATATATAATGATAATAATAATTTATAATATAAATATAATATTATATAATATAATATTATGTTATATTATAATAATATTATAACATAATATTATTTATATAATATTATTATTATAATATATTATAATAGTATAATAATATTATAATAATATACTATTAGTATTATAATAATATATTATATTATTATAATATATATTATAAATATAAAAATATATTATAATATAATATATATTTATTATATCTATTATATTTAATTAAATTAAATATTTAAAGTGATATTAAAAATAAATAAAATAAAATTATGTCTATTTATATCATTTTATATATGATAGTTTATTGACCTAGCTAATTTTTATCAAATACTTAAGCTAATAAAGCTACAGCTATAGCCATAGCTAATAGCTCAAGCTATAGCTACAGCTCAATACAGCTGTAGCTATAGCTGCATGCTAAATACAGCCTATAGATGATGACTTGGCATGTCTCCACGTGGACTCTAGGTTAGTTTGCCAAATTTATCAAAAGATTCCAAAATTGAGTATGCTGCAAATTGTAAAAAAATTTTAAGAAAAAAAATTTATGTCCAAATATGTTGAGAAAATTTCAAGTGAAACCAGAAAAAAAAAAAACTTTATGTATTGCTGCATTAGATATTCCTTCTGATTTTTTAAATATTTTATTTTTTAATTTATATTAATGTATTTTTATTGGATTAATTTAATAGATTTGATTTTACTAAAAAAAATTAGATGTAGGTGAGATCAACCATCATTTAGCTTCCATCCTGTCTAGTTGAGAGGGCCCACCAATCACGACCTTCTGGTTATGGTGTAGCCGTCATGATTGAGTGGGCCTCACACAAAATGCTGTCCATTGTGCTGCGCTGCGTCTACTCAATCATTCCACCGTATGATTGACGGATTGGTCCTCTCTGGTTCAACCCCGGAGGATTACAACTTTATTTATTTCATTACAATGTATATGTTGGATTGCAAAAGAAAATCCCATCACCAACTATATATAAGGCATTTAAAAATTGCTTTCCATGATCAATTGCATGAGAGCACCAGAGCAATCACCGACACCGGCAGACTTGTAGTCCACGTGGCTTGTACTGTGACCTTGCTTGATCTGATCTAAAGTTATGGCTTGGGTACATGGGTCTAAAGATAAATCTGTGTAAAATTTCAAATCATGAGTCCGCTAATATTTACCTTATTTAAACCTGGCCGGACCTAATAATATATTAAGATATGTATTTGACTTTTGTAACCCAATCCATCAGTATTTTTGCTGGTCAAAACTGTATATCTTTGTCTTTTCAAAGGACTAATGTATACTTTTCTCCTCCCCATCCCTTATCTTTCATATAAAACTCAGTGATCCTTGGCCATTCCTAATCTAACCTGGATCTAATCCCTACTCGGTTTAATTTTATCCAACCCAACCCTGAAAAAAAAAAACTCTATAAGACACAAACCTCCCAACAGGTCCAAACTCAAGTCAAGAGCTACTTGAACGTAACTCAACTGAATAACCCCTCCCAGACGGCACTTTGGAAAACCTATCTTATTGCCCATGCATCCATGGGTTAGGGTTGTATCTCCCATACAAACAAATGATTCACATTCTTTCACGACATCAATCATTGAACATGGCCACTTTAAAATTTATGCAAATAAATGAAAAAAATATATTAGAGTGTTTTGAGATTGTATATGGGATAATCCAACAGTCAACATCATGAAAAAAAAATCAATCATTATTTCATGCAAAGAAGATAATCCAAATCCTACACCCATCATAAGAAAAACAAGAACAAAAAAAAAAGGTTTTTTCCATAACCCTAGATCTTACATGCATGCTATGTGTTCATACAAGCAATAAAGCTACTGCAGTGCATGAGCCCGATGGAAGGGGCCATCAATTGCCCAATTAATTGGTCAAAAGTTTACTCAATTCATTTCAGCCCTCCATGTGCAATTTTATGTGATGCTTAGCATATGTTAATATGCAATCATTAATGATCTATTTATTTTTATAAACTCATTCAGGTTATGTTTGGGAAAAATACTTTCCAAGTAGCAATCAACTCAAAACTTCTCTAAAAGCACTTCAATATGCTTGACTATTGCAAAAAATGATAATTGTGTTTGAGCATCATCAATTTGTGAAAGATTTTCAGTTGTCACAACAAACTGAATATCCAAAATTAAGGTATTAAAATATCCATTGTCGAATATAAATCTTTCAAACTTATCCTGTCTCATGAAGTCGCTAACATACATATAAACATGCTATACTTATTTTATATATACTAATAATAACAATCATATGCTTCGAAGCATCTTATATAAGACTACTGGTCAATCTATAGGTCATCCCTACAAGAAAATCTAATGTACGCATGTGATATGTTTACATTGTGGTTTCATTATGTGTGGATGAGGTAAAAAGATTTAATGATATAAAAATCATGCAATTTTTCTTCATATGAAGTAAAGATAAGCTAAGCTATTGTCAATTGCTCAGTTTTCTATTTGGATATTTTCCTACAATGACTTGTTGTTTACCATGGCTTGCTTTCTTTAAACTTTAGGCCAATCGTTGCAGATAAATATTCTTAAAAAATTTTTTTTAATAATATTTTATAGATAATATTTATAGAAATAATTTAATATGTTCTTTTATACATGCGTAAGTACTTTGAAATCATTACCATCCTTTTAATTACTATTTTTTTGGATAAGTTGTTAAAATTATTCTATTTTCTAACCTTTGATTTAGATTTTAAAAGTGATGTGATTATGAGCACAATAATGAAAATATTGAAATAAAAATAAATATTTAGTATAAATAAATCCTACTTACTCATCATGAAAAGATTAGCATCTCTTATATAATAAAACTTTCTCTTTATGGATAATGTTATCCGTGAAAAAATAATTTTTTACTTAAAAATATGAAATATGGATAAGTTGACAATGAATTTAGATCAATTTTTTTATATTATCATAAAGAAAGGCAAACTTCTTTTCTGACTTTATTATTTCTTCTATATTTTATGAGAATTGAGTTTTGAAGTTTTTCATCATACCATCAAAGTAGATTCTTTATTGATATAGGTTGGAAGAAGATTTTAGAATCACTCAAAAATTTATTTTGTTCTAGATCTGATCATTTATTAGATTTTCTTAGTAATTGGATTCTTAGTATTTCAAAATTTTTTTAAACAATTAATCAATCATCAATTAAAATGCCTAATTAACTTCTAATCTGGATGAAATTAGGTACATAAGACTAATCATTATCATATTCAAGGACTTAATTATTTTATTCTATCTTTCTCTCTAACTTAATTTTTGTTATCTTTAATGGAGGAGAGAAAAATAGATGTGAAATATGCAAAAAAAAATGAAAGAGTTCATCTGGGCTTAAATTGTTTTGCTCCAGTATGGATCTTGAAGATAGCAGATGTAGTTCTCCCCCCAACTTAGCTTTGATAATGGAGGAATGGAAGTAGAACCTAAATAAACTAAAAAAAATAAAATAAAATGCAAAAGTTTGGGTTGCCTTCTAGGAGTGCTAAGTTTACCTAATAGTAAATCAATCAGAGTAGGTAGGTTCATAGAGAACCATTGCTTTTTCATTAGGTTCAGTGGGCAGTTCCAAGAATGATTTCAATCGTTATCAATTAACTTTAAAAGTAGCACAATTACTTAGATTTTCAATTTTTATGGCCCCATGTGAGAAGCCTAGAATTATGCAGAAGAATTTTTTATCCAGATGTAAAAGATTTTCTATTAATTGCTTGGTAATGAAATGCTTTAGTTTCTTTTTTTATAAATTTTAGTATTTTCATACGCTTCATTCCTAATTTTCTCAAGTTTGTTGATCTATAATTTTCTCTGGTCTCCGGCTGCATCTAAGTCCATGTTTAATTATTTTATGGCCCACATCACCTTATGTTCTAGTTTTACTAGCAAGTGGCATACTTTACCAAATATAAGCCTATATCAAGATATTCCTAAATTTGTCTTGAAAGCTATGCGATATGCCTATAGCGTATTTATTAGTTTCAACGACTAGTCTTTCCTATTGGTGCTTACTATCTTCTCTAAGATCAGCTTAATTTGGTGGTTAGAAACTTCAACTTGCCCACTTGTCTATGGGTGATAGAGTGTGGCCAGCTTGTGGATAATGTTATAATTCTTCATCGGTGATGCAAAAGATCGATTATAGAAGTGTGTATCGTGATCACTGATGATAGCTTTAGGAGTACCAAATTGAAAAAAGATGTTATCTTTAAGAAATTTGATAATAGTGATGCAAAAGATCGGTTATAGAAGTGTGTATCGTGATCACTGATGATAGCTTTAGGAGTACCAAATTGAAAAAAGATGTTATCTTTAAGAAATTTGATAATAATTCTACTATCATTGATCTTATATGGTACGGCCTCTTTTCACTTAGAGACATAATCTATAGCTACTAAAATATACTCATTTTCAAAAGATTTTGGAAATGGTCCTATGAAGTTTATTCCCTATTCCCTATACATCAAAAATTTCTACAACTAAAATTAGATTCATAGGCATCATATCTCTCTTGGTAATCCGACCTATTGTTGACATCTAACATAATTTTTATAGTATTCATAGATATCTCTAAATAGCTTAGGTCAATAGAATCTATATTGGAGGACTTTTGCTGCTGTCGTTTTGGCTCTAAAATGACCACCACAAACTTGGTCATGGCAAAAGGACAAAATTCTCATAACTTCATGATCTGGGACACATCTTCTTATGATTTGGTTAGGACATTATTTAAATAAATAAGAATCATCCCAAATGAAGTACTTCACTTGAGAAAAAAATTTATTCTTGTCCTAAGTGGTCCACTGCATTGATATTTAGTCGGTGGCTAGAAAATTTACTATGTTAGTATACCATGGTGTTGAGATTACTGATAGAAGTTGTTCATCAGGAAAGGACTCATTAACAAGTGTTTTCTCAGTTGGTGCAATTGCTAGATGAGATAAATGATCTGCCACTATATTTTTAGTACCTTTCTTGTTCTTGATCTATAGGTCAAATTCTTGCAAAAGTAGAATCCATCGGATTAAACATACCTTAGCATCCTTTTTTGAAAGAAGGTGTCTAATTACTGCGTGATCTATGTAGATGATTATATGAGACCTACTAAATAGGTCCTTAATTTTTTTAATGCAAATTGTTGGAAATTGTATCCTAAAGCTAATTATCTTAGTTGTAGATCATTGAGCTCAATGTAAAATGTACTTGAATTATAAATAAAATTATTTTTTGGTATTTCATCACTTTTGCATCTTTTTGTCATAAATTCTTCTGTGATAAAGTCCTTAGGACTATTTAGATTCGACAAAGAAAGATTTATCATTTAGTCCTTAAATTAGTTTGTGATCAAATGATACACTGTTATCCAGGACGACAATGTATCGAGTGTAGATCATTGCGTGCCATAAGTGTTGATTGTCCTCTTGACCAAGAAGTATGGAGATACTATTATGGTATGCAGGTGAAGTATAGAGGTACATTTTACTAAACATGACTCAACTATGTAGCTCTCTGCTGTCAAGAGTTGCTCGTGAAGGATATGTGTATAAGTGTCTCTTAGACCTGAGATCACCATGGTGGCTTATAAGCAACTCACTATACTTAGGTACTAGACTACCTGAATTTCTAATTCAATGATGGAAGGCTACTGGATGCAGTTAAGTACTTGTGAAGTTGGTGCGTGTGTCAAGATGGGATTGATCTCTCCAAGTATTGGAGCAAGTGCATCAATGTATTTCAATTTAGTAAAATCTCGATCGGGATAGTCCATTCGATGGACACTGTAATTTGAAATATACTGTAGATAATTTTTTAGGATTGACAGTTAAATCCTAGGTCATCTTTTGAGCATTGAGGTCAAGGGGATAAATTATACGGTAATCATATTTCATAGGTTCGTCGATGTTGTGTTGCGATAAATTTGACCTATCCAGACATTGGGTACTATTACTAGATGGTCACATCGATTGGTATAGAAAATTAGTTTCTGTGCTATCGGCTTAGGATTCGAACCTATGGGGTCACACACAATAGGAGTTACTACCTAATCTGATGGCTGATATAGAGTCTTAATGGACTGAAACTCTGAGTCCTACTCATCTAGGACTCTCTGATTAAGAGTCTCACTGGTCTGAGACTCTATGATCATGAATTTCATTCATTTGGGATATTGGGTTCAAGAGTCCCATTGGATTGGACTCTTCGAGAGTTTCATAGTGATGGGACTGTTGCCCAGACTCCCATCCGATTGAGATTCTATATTTATTGGAGGATTGATTAGCAATTTGATTATTGATTAGCTCAACTTGATTAAGCGATGAGGATTTGATCAAGTTTGATCAAATTGGATTCGATTGGATTTGACCCGATTAGGTCATGAGTTGACCTAATCATTGTGGGAGATTTGATCCTGATTTGATTAGGGGCTGAACCAAATTAATTTATAATTTGATTAAAAATTAAATAGGTTGGGTTAAGCCTAATTTGGTTGGGTTTAATCTAGTCTAGTTGGTTTTGAATTAATTTGGTTTGGTTGAAACCAATTTGGACTAATTCAAATCCTATTTGAATTCAAACCTCCCTATGCATCTACCTTGCCCATGGTCGTCTACCTTGCCCATGCCCATCTTTGTTTTTACGTAAGTTTCTCTCATGAAGAAAAGAAATTTATGCCTCCTTTCTTTCCCTCTTTGATCTGGTCCAAGTGTTGGACCAGTTCAAACTCTTTTGAATTTTGAATTCAAAGACTTTGGTTTGGTTGAAACCTCCATCTCCCTCTTATCCTTATCTCCACGCCCTTTTCTCTTTATGGTTGCCATTTTTTCTAAAAAATTATGTATGCACATAGAAGAAAAGTCCTGCATGTGAAATAAATGGTATGGACATTGAAATTGGATAGGCTTGCATTTGAATTCAAATACTTGAAGTTGATTGAAACTAGTTCAACCAATCTTAACCTATCCTCTCTACATGGCATTTTTACTTATTTTTCATGCAATAAATTGTGAGGATTTTTGTGCGTAGAAAAGAAGGGGATACCATTCCATGATAAAAATTTGAAAGTGATTGGGCATTGGTTTTGGATGAAAAAAATCTTAGACTGAAGGTGAGCAGAATCCTACAGCACTTTATTTTTTCCTCATACCTCTATTTTCTTTTGATTTTCATCTCTTAGGATGTCCAATTTTTAGATATGATCTAAATAGGGTTTATAGATTTGAAAGTCATCTTTTCATAAAAACTTATTTCATGGAAAAACTCTATACAGAGAGGGCATGAGAGGGTTTTCAGTGCATCAGAATTTTTGGATCGAGTGAAATCTTAGATTTGAAAATTTGGGTTCGGGTGGAGTGCTGTGAGCATCGGATTGCCACCAATCTTTGTACACCATCTCATCATCCTCCAAAGAATGAGTTTTGATTTTCTAGAGTATCCAAAAAATCAAAAAGTGGATGATCGATCGTGATCAGTCGTTGAAGGCCCCATCGAGGAGCTAGCACTCCAGTGGAGCTGATCAGGATCAGAAGCTCCGTATGGACCAACCATTGAGGCTAGATATGTGTGCGACTGTGGTGCAACACCATAGCATTTTTTGATGGATTCAGATTGTGGTGATCAGCTACCCGCAAAAGGATATTATGTTCTGAACAGATAGATATAGTAAAGAGTTTGCTGCATAGTTTTATTTTTCAAATTTATATGAATGCATGTATATTATATTTAGATCTTTAGTGTAGGACTTAATATTCTAATATGATCAGTAATTAATTAATTAGATTAATTAATTTTTGACTATATTTTAGCTATTTTTGAAAATTTTTTTGAAAGTAGTACTACAAATCTTGCACTGCTTCCTTTAAATGGTATCAGAGCCAAGTTCACTAAACATGATATGCTTGCATGTTTAGATTGATAATTTAGATTTGATATAAATATTAATTTAATATTTTGATTAATTAGATGTAAAAATTAAAATCAAGATCGCACGAACTGTAGGTTGTCCTACTATAGGATTTATCCTCTACAGTGCAAAGGTTGTCATTATACGTGCTTGATCTTGTAGTTGATCATAAAATTTTTAGATTAGATCTAATTTTTTTATGATATGTTAAATTAGGCTTTAATCTAATTTTTTTATCATGAATGCATATTTAAATAGGATTTAAAGTTTGATTCATGATTTAGTATTATATAGTGTACATAGTTTCAGATTAAACCCTATAACTAGTATTATTTGTGAATTGAGCCATTCAATTTTGAAGTGAGTCGACTCAATTGGTGAACATTTCTAAGTTGTAAAGAATCTTTAAAAAATTAAAAAATATTTTTAAAATGCCGAATCCTAACTCTCAGCCCATAAACTTAATTAAAAATTAGGTATAATGATTTAGTATCTAGAATTGTGAATTAAAACTCTAAGTCATTAATTATAAACTTGTGGGTTATTGGGTTAGATAAATTAGATCCATAAATTGGGTTAGACCTAAGGTTAGTTGAAGATTGGACTTAATAAGAGTAATTAATTAAATCTAATCAAGTATTAACTTAGATTAGGTCAAGGATATTCTAGATTCAACTTCAATAGTTGTAGTTGGATGGGTCCATGTCTTTAACAAATCAAAATGGACTTAATTCATGGCTACGCGATTAAGCCCAAAATTACTAGGTTGATCGGATTGAACCTAATTAACAGGTTGGTGTCTAAGGTAAGTTTGGCAGTAAAGATTAGTGATTTTTATTTGGGAGCTACTAGCACCGATGCTATCTTTGATGAGTTAACGATATATCACTTTCACTAATCTCACTTACCTGGCCAACATGGTCGATTAGAGTTTGATTAGATCACTTGGTGATTTGAGCTAACCCATGTCATTAGGAATCAGTTTGATCGATTTCAATCAGTAAGACTGTATTAGGTGCCTATGGACTTAAATTGATCCTAGCCCTAACCTATTGACTTGTTGAAGTCAGTGGGATGGTTTGACTTAGTAAAGTCGGTGGGAGAAATTGGTCTGTATCCTTTCTATAATTAAATTATAAGTAACCTAAATTCTCTAAAATATTAGGTCCTTAAAATGACTAAGTTATGGGGATAATCGAGTCATAGCCTCCCATTAAGGTGAATAGTAATGAGTCCAATCTCCTGGGTGGATATTGGAGGTGCCTTACACTTAGTGTTCATCTGGATATTGGAATTGCTATCCATCATATGATGATTAGGTCGCACTCTCTTAATAGTGATCAGGTTAGCCAAAGCTTTCCTCGGGCCTGGTCATCATTGGTTTGATGCACCAAACTCAATCATGTTAATGAATGGACCAAACAAGACCTTTTAAGTGGAGGCCCTAACCTACTGACTTGGTTTCTGGGGCAAAAACTAAATTACTGAAAATTGCTTGGGAAACCAGTTGGTTGTGAACCTACCTGTAGATGCACATGAGTTAGCCAGAGCCTTCTTTGAGCCCATATGGTCTATGTGGATTCCAGTACCCACTAAGGAGTTAGTGTAATTTCTCGAATTGGAGGTAGAGGCTATCAATTCGTTAAAAATAGTGAAAGAATCTTTAGACTAAAGTCCAAGTCTTTAGGATTAATTAATTCAAGTACTAATAAGGTTTTATATTTTTCTTTCAGATAATTAGAATGGCTAGTGTAAGTCCACTCCATTCACTATTGGATAGTGGCAAGTATTTAGGACCTAAGAACAAGGAGTCTAGTATTGACCTTAATAAGGTAGACCTAAAGAAGAATTATCTTTTTGACCTGAATAGGCTGAACAGAGAAAATCAGTAAGTAGTTACTGGTCAAGGCTGTTATATGATAACATCTTATAATTTCTCCGTATGTGATATATCTACCTAGGTATTAGATACCGGGAGTCCAATTCACATATGCAATTCATTGTATGAACTTTAAATAGATAGAAAATTTGAGAATGGTGATAGATTTTTTAATATTGGGGATGAAAGTCAAGTTCCAGTCCTAGCATTGGGAACTCTTGAACTATTTTTTAAAAATAATAGTGTCATTTTAAGTGACTGTCACTATTGTCCATCTTTCATGATAAAAATAATATCTATTGGACTTTTAGTCCAGGATGGTTATTATTTATCAATAAAAAAAAATTATTGTAATATCATTATGAATGATGTTACAGTAATACAAAAATAATTAAGAAATGGCATATATGCATTGTCACAATCTATTAGTGTAATATATTCATCTAATAAATGCCCTAAACTAGATCATGTCATCGATGTCTATCTTTGGCACTGTAGGCTCGATCATATAAAAAAGAATAGGATCAATAGGTTAGTCAAGAAAAATATCCTTGGCATCAATAATTGTGAATCATTGACTACTTGTGAGTTCTGCCTTCTTGGAAAGATGACCAAATCATTTTTTACTGAAAAAGATGAATGGACCATTGAGCTTCTAGGTCTAGTACATACTGATGTATATGGGCTTATAAATACATATACTAGAGGTGGGTATTACTACTTCATTATATTTACTAACGATCTATTTAGGTATGGGTACATCTATCTTATGAAGAATAAATCTGATTTGTTTGAAATGTTCAAATGATATTAAAATGAGGTAGAAAAATTACTTGGAAAGAGTATTAAAACTCTTCGATCTGATCAAGATGGTGAATACCTTTCCAATGAGTTTCTGACATATCTAGGAGAGAATGAAATTCTCTCATAATGGACTCCTCTTAGAACATCACAGCATAATGGTGTATCTGAAAGGAAGAATTGAATCTTGTTGGATATGGTTCGGTCCATGATAGGGTTTACAAGTCTGCCAATTTTATTTTGGGATTATGCACTAGAGACTGCCTATTTTATTTTGAATAATATTTCGAGTAAGTCTATTGCAAAGACTCCATATGAGATATGGACTGTGCGTAAGCTGACACTCTCTCACTTTAGGATTTGGGGATGTCCGACTTATGTTAAATATTTGTAGCCAAAAATGCTTGGACCTAGGTCCGATAAATGCTTGTTCATAGGGTATCCCAAGAAAACTAGGGGTTATTATTTCTATCTTGTTAAAAAATAAAAGATGTTCATTAGCAATAGAGCAGTCTTTTTGGAAAAGGAGTTCCTTAGTGAAGAAAGAGCTACCTCTAATGTTGAACTTAATGAAGTTCGATAGGTGGAAGAACCAACACATTCTAGTGAACCTATAGAACTAAATTTGATAAGATCAAATCCAGAGCCCATTGAAGGGGCACAAAGAAGATCTGGTAGAGTACCGCATCAATCGGACAGATACTATGATTTCTTAGTTAAGGATGGTGATCCTATTGAACTTGATGAGAACAACAAGGATTCGATCACCTACTTGGATGCCATGTAGAGGTTTGACTCTGATAAGTGGCTAGAATCTATGAAGTCCGAAATAGAGTCTATGAAGGTCAACAGTGTATGGACATTGGTTGATCCATCTGAAGGGGTAAAATTCATTGGGTGTAAGTGAATTTTCAAACAAAAAAGGGGCACAAACGAAAAAGTGGAAATCTATAAAGCTCATCTGGTTATCAAGGGATATCATCAACGTTATGGTATTGACTATGATAAGATATTTTTTCTGGTAGTAATGCTCAAATCTATTCAGATCATGCTTGCGATAGCGGCATACCTAGACTATGAGATCTGCCAAATAGTTATGAAAATAGCTTTCTTAAATGAAGAGCTGGATCAAGAGGTGTATATGATACAGCCTGAGGGTTTCACATCCACAAGACGAGTCTAAGGTGTGTAAGCTTCAAAGATCCATCTATGGATTGAAGTAGGCATGGTGGAGCTAGAACATGCATTTTGATAAAATAATCAGAATGTATGGCTTTATTAAGAACAAAGAAGAACCCTACATGTATAAATGGACTAATGGTTCTGTTGTTGTATTTCTTGTACTGTATGTAGATGATATTTTCTTAATTAGAAATGATATCCCTGCATTATATAAAATAAAGGTTTGGTTGTCATCTCAATTCTTCATGAAGGACTTGGGAGAAGCTTGCTACATCCTAGGGATGAAGATCTATAAGGATAGATCTAAAAAGTTGCTTGGATTATCCAAATCCACATACATCGATACCATATTGAAGAGATTTAGTATAGAGAATTTCAAGAAGGGCTATTTTTTGATAGGCCATGGAATTATTCTTTCGAAGAAGGATTGTCCGACAATCCCTCAAGAGAGAGCGTATGAGTAAAATTTCATATGCTTCGGCAGTGGGTTCTATTATATACGCCATGGCATGTATACGACCGGATGTGGCATACTCACTAGGAGTAGTAAGTAGATACCAGTCTGATCCAGGTGAGAATCACTGAAAGATTGTAAAAGCCATCCTTAAGTATTTAAGAAATCTTAAGAATTAGTGGCTCATCTATGGAGATTTTGAGTTGAAACTTGTAGGATATATTGATTTTAGTTTTTAGTTAGACCATGATGATAGCAAAAGTATATCAGGTTTTGTATTTACCCTAAATAGTGGAGCGGTTTGCTGGAAGAGTTCCAAGCAGCATACTATAGCTGATTCTGTGTGCAAGACGGAGTATGTCGTGGCATCTGATGTTGCGAAGGAAGTCGTGTGGCTGTGAAAGTTCATCGACGAGCTGGGAGTAGAATCCTCCTTGGATGGTCCGGTTCTACTACACTGTAACAGCACTGGAGCCATAGCTCAAACGAAGAAGCCAAAGGTACATCAATGCACTAAACATATTCTGCGTTGCTACCATTATGTATGAGAGATCGTGGAGTGAGGTGATATCGATCTTCAGAAGATCGACGGAAAGAAGAATGTGGCCGACCCCTTTATTAAGGCTCTCAAAATCAAAGAGTTCGACAATTATAAATGGAAGATGGATATTCGATACTATTTTGAGTGGCTTTAGTATAAGTGAAAATTATTGGAAATTGTATCCTAAAGCAAATCATCTAGGATGTAGATGGTTGAGCTCAATATAAAATATACTTAAATTATAAATAAAATTATTTTTTGGCATTTCATCACTTTTGCATCTTTCTATAATGAACTCTTCTATGATAAAGTTCTTAGAATTTTTTAGATTCGACAAAGGAGGATTTGTCATTTAGTTCTTAAATTAGTTCACGATCAAATGATACGCTGTTACCCAGGATGACAATGTATCGAGTGTAGGTTGTTGTGTGCCATAAGTGTTGATTGTCCTCTTAACCAAGAAATATGAAGATACTGTTATGACATACAGGTGAAGTGTTGGGATACATTTCACTGAACATGACCCAACTGCATGGCTCTCTACTATCAAGAGTTGCTCGCGAAGGATATGGGTATAAGTGTTCCTTAGACTTGAGATCGTCATGATGGCTTACAAGCAACTCACTGTACCTAGGTACCGGACTACCTAAATTTCTAATTCAGTGATGGAAGGCTATTGGGTGCAGTCAAGTACTTATGAAGTCGATGCGTGTGTCAAGATGGGGTTGACCCCTCCAAGTGTTGGAGCAAGTGCATCAACGTATTTCAATTTAGCAAAATCTCAATCGGGATAGTCCATTCGGTGGACACTGTAATTTGAAATACACTATAGATGATTTTCTAGGGTTGACAGTTAAATCCTAGGTCATCTTTTGAGCATTGAGGTTAAGAAGATGAATTATACGGTAACCATATTCCACAGGTTCATCGATATTGCGTTGCGACAAATTTGACCTATTCGGACGTCGGATACCATTGCTAGATGGTCACATCGATTGGTATAGAAAATTAGTTTCTATGCTACTGGCTTAGGATTCGAACCTATGGGGTCACACACAATAGGAGTTACTACCAATTTTGATGGTTGATCTAGAGTCCTGATGGACTGGGACTCTGAGTTCCACTCATCTGGGACTCTCTGATAAAGAGTCCCATTGGTCTGGGACTCTATGATCATGAGTTTTATTTATTTGGGACACTGGGTTCAAGAATCCCACTGGATTAAAATTCTTCGAGAGTTTCATAGTGATGGAACTCTATTGCCCAGACTCCCATCCGATTGGGACTCTATGTTTATTAAAGAATTTATTAGCAATTTGATTATTGATTAGCTTAACTTGATTGAGCAATGAGGATTTGTTCAAGTTTGATCGAATTGGATTTGATTGGATTTGACCCGATTAGGTCATGAGTTGATCTAATCATTGTGGGAGATTCGATCCTGATTTGATTAGAGGCTGGACCAAATTAATTTCTAATTTGATTAGAAATTAAATAGGTTGGATTAAGCCTAATTTGATTGGATTTAATCTATAGGTGGTGTAGTGCTTCCAAGCCTAAGGAGGCCACGAGCGGAGCTAGGGTGAGGGCTCCAAGGAGGCTAGGATAGATGTGGTCCTAGGACTAGGATAGGAGTTATCCTAGGGTGGAGGTGGCATGTAACTCTCCATGGGCTTGAGATTCGGATATTGAGGGCCTCAATGGGCTTGGTTGATGCTTCGGAGATCTGAGATTCAAGATGGAGCAAGGAACCAAAGTTAAAAAATCAAAACTCCAGAAAGAAGATTTTCTATAGGTTAGCCAACTCAGTTTAAAACTGGATTGGCTAAGTCTCAGAGCACAGGCAAAATAGAGAGCTGAGCGCTTGGGGCTGCAGGCACGACACAGAACTGGATCGGCTCAGTTTCAGACTGAGCCAATCCAGTGGAACTTAGTCGGCTCTGAGACTGTGCTGGCTCAGTGCACGGGCAGAGTTCCGTGAGGATCTATTTTGGGCTAGGGTCTGGGTTGATCCTAGGGGTCTTAAGGTCTGGTTTGAGAGGTCTTAAGGGGGCTAATTCATGTATGGATTGGGATTAGATCCAGAGGATGAGAGCATGTGAGACTTAGGCTCGGTGAGTACTTTCATGTATTGGGTTAGCTTAAAGAAGTTTTTTAGTTGGGGTTTATTAGGATTCATGTGGAAACTCTAGGGTATATAAACCAGGATATTGTAACTTTTATAATAGAAGGAAATACAATTGAGCTTTTCTTCCTAACTCTCTTCTCTTTTCTCTCTGATTCCAATACCAAAATCCTAGCTTCTCTCATCTTTCTTAGATCTTCTTCAGTTTATTGGATTAATACCTAGGTTCCGTAAGAGATCGGATCTACGACTGTCGCTCCGAGCAACTATAGGAACAATAATTGGTATCAGAGCCAGGTTGAGCGTGAAGGAGGAAGAAGATCAATTTTCAGCAGAGATTAGTAGTGAGATTCAGATCTAAAGGCTTTCTCCAGACTTCATGAGGAAGGAAGAGATCACAGGGCTGCTGTCCACCATCCCTAGTCAAGGTATTTCTTAGATCTATCTATTTGCTATTATTTGATTTGGATTGATCATGGAGAATAGCGGATTGAAGGTAAGATTAGAGAAGTTTGATGGAAAGAAAAGTTTTACGATGTGGATGGTAAGGATGGAGGATCTGCTAGTTTAGATGAGATTGGATTCGGCCTTGGAAGATAGGCCAGAGGAGATTACAGACAAGAAGTGGGTGTCCTTGGAGAAAAGGGCATATACCATGATTAGGGCTTGTTTGGCGAATGAGGTTTTGTATGGTGTGTTGGAGGAAAGAACACCCAAGGAATTATGGTCAAGGTTGCAGCAGTTGTACATGGGAAAGAAATGTGCAATAAGTTGACGCTGAAGAAGCAATTGTATAGCCTTTGGATGCAGGAGGGTGAGGATGTTGCGGGGCATATTCAGCAGTTTGACTGGATGAGCATGGACTTGCTCAATAAAGAGGTGGATTTAGAAGAGGAGGATAAGAGTCTATTGTTGCTGTGTTCGCTATCCAGGAGCTTCGATTCGTTGGTGATAACTTTGCTGTATGATAAGGAGACACTAGTGTACGAGGAGATCGTATCAGTGCTCAGGTCCAATGGGCAGTAGAAATGGATGACGAAGAGGAAGGTCTTCCAAAAGAGTCTTGTGGTTTTAGAGAAGCACAGGAAAGAAAAGAAGAAGGGCGAACAGAGGGGCAACAAGGGGTCCAAGAGATGCTTCAAGTATGGAGAAGCAGGGCACTTTAAGCAGGAGTGTCCACTTTGGAAGAAGTGCAAGGAAGGAGAAAGCTCAGATTTCATCAGTACAGTCATTAAAAGTGAAGATTTAGATGAGCTCTTGGTGGTCTCGGAGGAGCCCGCAAGGTGCGGTGTATCTGAGATGGTTTCAGACAGTTCTGTGGAGTGCAGAGGGTCCGAAGGGTCAACGATGGTGTTTGAGGTACAGCGGTAGGCCCAGCAGTGCAGTGTTGGGTGGTTGGCTTTGGGGGACTCAAAGATAGAGTTGGCTTATGCGGCATCAGGAGGACTTCAGTTTCAGATGGAGCACCGGGTAGAGGTGACTTCATGGGTGGAGGAAGCTGTGACAAAGATTTAGAGTAGGGGGTGTAGAGAGAGGTCCTATATCCCAGCATCAGTGCCGGAGCTGTATAGATCCAGGTGGAGAGGATTGTGCAGGAAGATAGGCATGGCTCTAAGGAGATAGTGTCAGGTGGAGCATCAGGATATGCGGGGAGCATCGGGAAAGGAACGTTGCATGATCTCTAGGGAAGTCCAGGATAAGTGATGCAGCTGCCAAGCAGAAGGATACCTATAACTCCAAAGGTGGTATAGAGAAACAAACCAAGAACTTCAGCGGTGGAGGTGGTCATCCCGAAGGCCTTAAAGGGAGCTCAGCAATTGAAGAAGAATGGCAATGGCAAGGTGAGCACAGGGGGCTATCAGAACATGCAGGGATAGCAGAATCGTGCAGGAGGATGTTGCCAGGTATGCTAAGGCTTGGGCGTACCAAGGTGGAGATTGTAGGTGGTGTGGTGCTCCCAAGCCTTGGGAGGCTACGGATGGAGCCAGGGTGAGGGCTCCGGGGAGGCTAAGATAGGTGTGGTCTTAGGGCTAGGATAGGAGTTGTCCTAGGATGGAGGTGGCATGTAACTCTCCATGAGCTTGAGGTTCGGGTATTGAGGGCCTTAAGGGGCTTGGTTGGTGCTTCGGAGATCTAAGATTTAAGGTGGAGCAAGAAACCAAAGCTGAAAAATCAAGACTACAGAAAAAAAAATTTTCTATAGGTTAGTCGGCTCAGTCTAAAATTGGATCGGCTAATTTTCAGAGCACAGAAAAAATAGAGAGCTAAGCGTTCGGGACCGCAGGCACGGCACAAGACTGGACCGACTTAGTTTCAGACTAAGCCGACCTAGTGGAACTTAGTCGGCTCAGTGCTGAGACTGAGCCGGCTTAGTGTGTGGGCAGAGTTATGCGAGGGTCTATTTTGGGCTAGGATCTGGGTTGATCCTAGAGGTCTTAAGATCTGATTTGAGAGATCTTAAGGAGGCTAATTCATGTATGAGTTGGAATTAGATCCAGGGGATAAGAGCATGTGAGACTTGGGCTCGGTGAGTGCTTTCTTGTATTGGATTAGCCTAAGAGAGTTTTTGAGCTAGGATTTATTAGGGTTCATGTGGGAACTCTAGGGCATATAAACTAGGACATTGTAACTTTTATAATAGTAGGAAATACAATTGAGCTTTTCTCCCTAACTATCTTCTCTCTTCTCTCTGGTTCTAACACCAAAATCCTAGCTTCTCTCATCTTTCTTAGATCTTCTTCAGTTTGCTGGATTAACATCTAAGTTCACGCAAGAGATCGGATCTATGGCTGTGGCTCCGAGCAGTCATAGAAAGAACATAATCTGATCTAGTTGATTTTAAATTAATTTGGTTTGGTTGAAACCAACTTAGATTAATTCAAACCCTGTTTGAATTCAAACCTCCTCATGCACCACCTCATGTTTGACTTTTCTACCTTGCCTATGCCTATCTTTGTTTTTATGTAAGTTTCTCTCATGAAGAAAAAAAATTGCGCCCCCTTTCTTTCTCTCTTTGATCTGGTCCAAGTGTTGGACCAGTTCAAACTCTTTTGAATTTTGAATTCAAAGAGGTTGGTTTGGTTGAAATCTCACTTTCCCTCTTATCCTTATCTCCATGCCCTTTTCTCTTTATGGTCGCCATTTTTTCTAAAAAATTGTGCATGCACATAGAAGAAAAGTCCTTCTGCATGTGAAATAAGTGGTATGGGCATTGGAATTGGATAGGCTTACATTTGAATTCAAATACTAGAAGTTGGTTGAAATTAGTTCAACCAATCTTAACCTGCCCTCTCCACATGGTATTTTCACTTATTTTTCACACAATAAATTGTGAGGATTTTTGTGCATAGAAAAGAAGGGGATACCATTCCATGGTAAAAATTCAAAATTGATTGGGAATTAGTTTTGGGCGAAAAAAATCCTAGAGTAAAGGTGAGTAGGGTCCTATAGCACTTTATTTTTTCCTCATGTCTCTATTCTCTTCTGATTTTCATCTCTGAGGATACTCAATTTTTGAATATGATCTAAATAGAGTTTATAGATTTGAAAGTCATCTTTTCATAAAAACTTGTTTTATGGAAAAACTCCACATAGAGAGGGCATGAGAGGATTTTCAGTGCATTAGAAATTTTGGACCGAGTGAAATCTTAGATTTGGAAATCTAGATTTAGATGGAGACATCGAATGTTGTGAGCATCGGATCGCCACCAAACTTTGTACACCATCTCATCATCCTCCAAAAAATGAGTTCTGATTTTTTGGAGCATCCAAAAAATCAGAAAGTGGATGATCGATCGAATTTATTATGATCAGCCATCGAAGGCTCCATCGAGGAGCTAGCACTCTAGTAGGGCTGATTGAGATCAGAAGCTCCACGTGGACCAACCGTAGAGATCGGACATGTGTGCAGTTATGGTGTGACATTAGAGCATTATTCGATGGATTTAGATTATGGTGATCAGCTATCTGCGAAAAGGTATTATGTTCTGAATAGATAGATATAGTAAAGAGTTTGCTGCATAGTTTTATTTTTCAGATCTATATGATGCATGCATATTATGTTTAGATCCTTAATGTAGAACTTAATATTCTGATATGATCAGTAATTAATTAATTAGATTAATTAATTTTTGGCTTTATTTTAGCTATTTTTGAAAATTTTTTTGAAAATAGTATTGCAAATTCTGCACTATTTTCTTCACAAATATCATAGCTAAAAATTTCTTCTCGATGGTTGAGTAGTTAAGCTATGCTTCATTTAAGATCCTACTAGTATAGTAAATCACTTTAGGTAGCTTATCAATCTTTTGACTTAGGATAGCTCCTATGGTGTGATCAGATGCATCGCACATGAGCTCAAAATATTTAGTCCATACAGGTGGATGAATAATCAGAGTCGAGGTTAATTCCTTCATTAAATTTTTAAAGGACTCAAGACATTCAGGTGTGAAGTCAAATCTGACATCTTTGGCTAATAAGTTAGTTAATGGTTGAGCTAGTTTACTAAAATTTTTGATAAATCTTCTATAAAAACCAATGTGTTTGAGGGAAGAGCGAATTTCTTTCACTAATTTTGGTGGTGGAAGATTTTCAATTAAATCTACTTTTGCTTTATCCACTTCGATACTTCTTTTTGAAATTACATGAACAAGGATTATACCTTAACCATGAAGTGGCATTTTTTCCAATTCAAAACAAGGTGCTTCTCTTTACATCTTTTTAAGACTAATTTAAGATGATACAGACAATCAGTGAAGGTGGATTCAAAGATGGAGAAGTCATCCATGAAAATTTCTAGGAACTTTTCAACCATATCTAAGAAAATACTAGTCATGTATCTTTAAAAACTAGTTGGTGCATTACATAACCCAAAGGATATTCATTTGTAGGCAAAGGTTCCAAATGGATAGGTAAAGGTAGTCTTGTCTTCATCCTCTGGGGCTATAGGAATTTGGTTGTAGCTAGAGTATCCATCTAAAAAATAGTAAAAATCATGCCCTGCTAATCATTTTAACATTTGGTCTATAAAGAGTAGAGGAACATGGACCCTTTCGAATGGCCATATTTAATTTTCTATAATCAATATAAACCCTCCATCCAGTTTGAACTCTAATTGGGATCAATTCATTGTGATCATTCTCGTCTACAGTAACTTCTTTCTTCTTGGGTATCATTTATACTAGGCTTACCCATGAACTATCTAAGATTGGATATATTATTCCATTATCAGGGAGTTTTATTATTTTCTTTTTCATAACTTCTTTCATGGCTGGATTGAGTCTTCTTTGAGGATCTCTTTTTGACCTAGCTTCCTTTAATAGGTGAATTCTATGTTAAACAATCGAGAGGCTAATCTTCTTTAAATCAGTCGTGGTCCATCCTAATGCTTCTTTATTTTTTTAAAAAATAGTCAATAATTCTTTATCTTGTATAGGGTCTAGGTCTGCTGAAATGATTACTGGCAAAGTTTTTGATGGGCCTAGATATGTATATTTTAGGTATTTGGGGAGTGAGCTTACTTTTAACTTGTGTGTTTCCTCATCTAATGGTCTGGACAATGGTTCAATTGGTGGCTCCTATGTAAGTTCTGTACTACTTGCAGCTATATCATTGATCTTCTTAAATTCTTCATAGTTTTGGTTCGTCCATAGTTCCATATCAAATTTTTTATCACTAAGGTTAATGGGATCATAAACATTATCCTGTATCCAATTTAGGTCACTTAATTTGTTTCAGACAGGTTAAAAATATTCAGATGTATAGACATATCACCAAAGGAGTGTTTCATTAGGCCATTTTGACAGTTGATTTGAGCATTGGCTATGGCTAGAAATGGTCTACCTAGTATAACTAGGATGTGGTCATTCGGGTTTGTTATGGGTTTAGTTTCTAGAATCACGGAGTCGACTGGGTAGATGAAGTCGCTGACGTTAATCAATATATCATCTACTATTCTCCTTGGTACTTTCAAAGACCGATCTGTTAATTGTAAGGTCATTTTTGTAGGCTTTAATTGCCCCAACTCTAACTTTTCATAAACTAAATAAGGTAGTATGTTGACACTTGTCCCTAAGTCTAATAGAGCCTTATCAATGAGGGTTCTTCCTACAATGTATGAAATAGTAGGAGATCCTGGATCTTTGTATTTTACTAGCACATGGTTTAATAGATATGAACTCACACTAGCTGAAGGCTCTTTACGTACATTGGTGGTCTTTTTTCTAGTACACAAGTCCTTAAAAAATTTAGCATATATGTTGAAACTTATTAGATCATATCTAATAAAGAAATATTTATTTTGACTTTCCTAAAAACATCCAAGATTTTATCTAATTGGGCTGAGTTTCAATTGAACCTAAGTTTGTTGGGGAAGGGTGCTACCGTTGGAGAAGCATAGGGGTTTCATGCATAATTTTTTAATTTTTTTTGAAAATATAGTAGGGGAAGACTTTAGATTAAATCTTTTAATTTAAATATACATTAAATTTAATCTATTAAAACATCCTTTATCAGGATCTATGATATGATATTATGCATATAAAATCTGAAATAGAAAAACATATGAGATCAAATCTCATACCTAAACTTGAAGCAAAAAATACAGCTTTGTAGATCCTATTCATTGCTTTAGCCGTGCACATGAGCGACCTCTAAGAATATCCACGTGAAGCTCGATCCATCAGCTCCCAAAGTGTTAGCTCCTTGTGAAATCTCTTCTAATGGTTAAACAATAAAGGAAGAAGAGGATGGTTTGTAACAAGAGAATAGCCTTCTCTTGTCACTCTCACCAAACCCTAGCCACTCACCCCAAAGAGGAATAGATTTCTCTTGATCTCACATGCCAAGAATGCCCACCCTAAAGCTCACACCTAACCCTCTCTCTTAGGATTTTTGACATCTCAAAAATCTTTGAAAATTCTTATGCTCCTTTGTCTCACAAAGGGCTATTTATATAGAGTGTTGAAACATAGAATTGGAGACTAGAACGAAGTCCAATTTAAAATCATTTTGAATTAAAACTTTTCCAAAACCCAAACCCTAACAAAGAGTGGACGGCAAGGGGCTGGGTATCCAGATCCCACATGCACAAACCTTTTGTGCATGGAGAATAGGGGGCGATAGCTAGGTTAGGCGCAAGGGATGGTGCAATCCAATTGGACTCTTTATGTTCTCATCTAATTTGGCTCAAATTAAACCAACTTTGGTTAGATCTAAATATATGAGTTAACCTAATCTAATTAGGCTCATAATCTCTTGGTTAAATCAAGAATTAATTGAGTCCATATCTGATCAAATCAGAATCCAATCTTTTCTAGCAATTAGGTCATCCAATAACCTAATTGGACCAGACCTAATTAAATCCAATTCAATTAGTCTTGATCTAATTCTCATAACTTAATCAAATTGAGTCAATTAATAATCTAATTATTAATTAATCTTTTTTTAATTAATTATATTAGATTAATCATTAATTACATTGATAATTATAATTTTTAATGATTCATAATCATTGGTCAGTCACCTGATCGGATCGAAACTTCTGTATATGTAACCCCATAGGTTCAAATATTAAGCCGGTAGTATAAGAACAAACTTTCCATACTAATAGATGAAAAGAATATGCCCTCAAGCCAATTAATTTTTGGGCTGTTCTTTGTCTTCCAAACTCATGTAATCACATTTTTAATAAATAAAGGCATTTATTTTATCACATGCAGTGTCTTATTATTTATTTAAGATTATGATAAATCCTATAAATTAGGACTATGATTTTAGGATTATGTTGAGATCATACCAGTGAGATCTAAAATCTTAAAATCCTAATTTAAATATTTTTAGTCAATGGGACATTGAGTTAGGGATCAATATTTTTTGGTAAGACTAGCACATTCTTTGTATGCTCGATTGAGAGGGTGATTGATCTCATAATAACTTGTGTATGACACTACTACAAGAATGTGGGTGCTCATTAGAGAATGAGTTTACTGAATTGATCCAAATCAAGAATATCTAATGGAGTCTTATCTACATGTCAATAGATGGTTCTTATAGTAGAATTTGTGCATGTAATCCTTTGACCTGAAACTATCATAGAATCTTATATATATAAATCCATATTTTTATTCATACTCATTCATAACTCAGTTATGTATAGGATGGTCTAGATATGGTAGATTATATATATGAAGGTTGTGAGTAGGTTAACATGGAATTGATCTCTCCTGGTAAGAGGAAATAGCATCCTACTTGCTTCAAAAAAATGATGATTCAGGAAGACTTTGATCAAAGCATGATGAAAAATTAGAAATAATTTTTAATATTTCATTAAATGAATCATCATCATGAGATTAAAAGAGAAATGAATATGATATTGGGGTTGACATATTTCCATACCCAGAGTCATATTCAGGATGTAGGAAGATCGAAGGATCTAGTTGCATGGTAATTTTCACTAAAGAGTTTTTTTTGATATTTTCATCAAAATTTCACATCTTTCGAAAAGTCATGGTACGTTGCTAGATGTCAATCATGTCTTGTGGATTCGATCAAATTAAAATTTTAATTTGATCATTAAATTAGAAAGTGTTCTCAATTAAGTCAAATTGGGTTGGCTAGTTTTGACCTAAATCGATTTGGTTAAGTTCTAACTAGATTAGGTCAAATCACACCTAGACTCACTGCTAGTTAGATGTGGAACCTAATGGGTCACACACAAAGAGAGTTGATTAAGGGTCTAATTGGATTAGACCATATTTGCAAGATGAACATGCTAGCACATATAGCAAACCCTAGCACCTGGTTTCGAATTGGATTTGAATCAACTTTTGATTTGGGCTAATTTAGATCTGATTTGGGCCAAATAGGATTTGGTCTTGAATTGGATTACCCTAGACTGATTGGGCTTCTGTTGGGGCACCACGTACCTGAATCCCACATGTCAGAGAGTCTCTATCTTATGCATGGGAAGTCTTTCATGCGCAAAAAATTCTTTGGCGTATGGAATTAGTTGGTGCCTACCTTCTTTGACTTTTTCTATTTTGTTATGTCATGTAAATTTTTATATTGGCTTGGACATCAGATATGGGGCACAGAAGAATCCTTCTACAGATGAAATACTTTGTTATTATTTTGAGAAGGAACTCTTTGTTGCTTAGGAATTCTTGCCGCCCAAGACTCCTTACCGCCAAAGACTCTACCGCCCTCTCATCCTTAATGCATCTTGGGACTTTGACTATTCAAAGTTTATCTCCATGCCTTCTTGCTGAATGGGTGTCTGTTTAAGGGCCATTAGATGGCCATCTTATCTGATCCAAGCCCTTTAATTATGGCACCATTTATTTTTTGCATCGCGACTCTTCGTAGAAAATCTACATAGAATTAGTCCGAAGAGTCCTTCTATTTTAAGGCACCTCTTGGACTAAGTCTACGTAATTTTAAATGGCATAATTTTTAGATGGGTGTGAGATATGATGATAGGGCATGAGATATTGATGAGAAAAGAGCATGAGAAATTTAGTTGGCACTTTTACGTACATTATAAATAGGGATGCGCACCAAGAGTCCGAGGGTGTGTGAAAATTATCTTTCTTTCTTACAAGAATTTTTTTTTGTCCAATTTTGTTTCTTTCTTTCTCTTATCTAGATCTTGTCCTTATAAGGACAAGAAGTTATCTTAAGACTAAGAGATTAGGAAGAAAAATTAAAAAGATAAAAGAAAACGAAAGATAGATAAGGAGAGGCAAGAAAGGTGACATAAAGGCTAAAGAAGATCTTGCCCTTTTAATTAAAGTTCTTATTATTAGAACTCTAATTATATAAATCAAAGGTGTTGGTGTCTTGATCAAGTCTCTATGTGGATCAACGTTGGAGGATGAACACGTGGGCACTTGGTGGAAACCCTGACGGACTGCTACCGACGATCAGGGTCAATTTAGGGTTTAGCGATAAGAGGTATGTTCTAATACTTTCTTTTATGTTACAAATGCATGTTATATGATTTAATTGCTAATGAGGTGGTCCTAGGGTTTGGGTTTGATTTATATAATTTCATATTTTTACTTTGAAATCCATGCTTCCGTCTTGTATACCAAACCCATCAGTGGTATCAGAGCAAGCCTTATTAGGTTAAATCATATAATGCTTTGCTTATAATATAATGGCACAAAAGAAAAGTATGATATATATTTTTTGTGTTTATTTGCATATTATTTATATGATGAGATCATATTCTTTTATTTATCATAATGAGATTATGATGTATATATTATTCTATAAAGGTTGCCCTGATATAGTGGAAAGTATTCACTATATAATGATGGTTGTCCTAGAATAATTATACATGTTAATAGATATATATAAATTTTATTATAATTGATGCTATTAGGCATTTAGTTTGATTTAAATCAGAATGTGCATCAAGATTTTTTAAATCCCTTTTTTTTAAAAAAAATTATATTAAGTTGTAGTGTAATTAATCTATAGCTATATCAGTCGGGATGTATAATTGATCAATCGGTGTCTAGGATAAATGGTTCATGATTGGTAAAATGAATATGGTTTTTTAATTAGTTCTGTTGTTTGATCCGACCAATTTATTGGTGTCTAAGAAAAGCAACAGGGGGACTCCCACTTCTCTTCCACTTACCTGGCCGATTCGATTAATTTAATTCTAGATTGAAATGCTTAGTATTATATTCACTATATTAAGACCTTCCTTCATACTAGGTTCTTATTATGTCCAGAGCCATATTAGTTTTGTTGTGTAACCCCAATAACTATCATGGAAATGATGTAATATTGATCTAGTGCATTGAGATGCTTACAGCATTTTGAATATACTGCTTTATTGTGTTACCACAAAAATAGTCATATTTCATTTTGACTGTATAGAAATGAAGGGTTCTATTTAAACTAAAACATTAAAGTTTGTTGTGCTAACACAAGGCTATTAATGTTTTAAAGGCAAAAATTTTTTGAGAATTGCATAAAGTGCAATTGGAAAGAGTTTCCTACCTTTGAACTTATAACAGGTTTGTTGTGCAACCACAAGACCTTTTATAAGAAATTAGGATCTTATTCTCACTAAGAAAATTAATAAGAGGGTTATGATTTTTGATTAAATAGTGAGAGACATAATTAAATTAAAGTCCTAATTTAATTATGTTTGTCATC